>JAVGVS010003002.1:0-10248 GCA_032718565.1 Distichodus sexfasciatus
TTGAAATTGACATTTACACTGAGTGTGCAAGAGGTAGAGTTATAATAGACAGATACTATATCCGGACTATTTACTATTTATGTTGAGATAAGCACAAATGTGTAGCTATTATTTCATGTTGTTCAAACGTATTTACTAATATTTAAACTCAACAGATAAATTACTCGTGGAGGTAAATTATATTCACATTTGGACGTTTTTATTAGCAGGAGTTCTCAGAACAGCGTGACATTCTTCACTTGCCAACTCTGCATATGTAGTAAACACATTTAACCATTAGATGGCGCCATTACACAAGTAAATCCGACGCGTGACGCATTACGTCAGTCAAATTAGCACAACGTTCTATTACAATTCTAACGCGATCACACGTTTACTCTCTTCTGCTCATTGCAGTTCAAGGCAAATCAGCCACCCACAGTATTTGGCACAATGTACTATTTTTCATAACAGTATTTTGTATTGTATATTTTTATAAAGTGAAACCCACGTTTAAACAGTTTGTCGCTTTGGTACAGATCGTGTTGGTCAATTAAAATTACACGGATAACACAATTTAACATCACTACACATGTACCAACGAAATGCGAGGCATTACGTCAGTCAAATTGGCACATTTGTCACAATTCTAACTTGTACTTTTTCAGTGACTACGTTTATCTGTTTCTACTCATTGCAAATTAAAGGTAGTTAATCACTCGTATAATATATTTAGCGTTATATATAAAGACTATTTTGTTTAGTTCATATTTGCATTGTTCACATTCACACTTGTAATCCATGTCTTAGAGTGTGTGGCTTTGGTGCTGATTATTATTGTCTTAGTGAATTATGGAATGTTTAAAAAATCGTAATGCGCGACGTTTTTATGGGTCACTCTTAGTTCCAAACTGCAAAATTATTTTTTTGTGGGGGGGGGAATGTTTTTTTGGACTCAGTTAAAAAAAAGTTCCCCCGACACCTGATTGGCCAGACGCCTCTCTCCCCCTCCCCGCTCCGGCTGCTGATTGGTCCGCCATCTTTTCCCTTCGCTACCACAATACTTCTGACACGTGACCTTCCTCTTTTTCCCTTTTTTCCTCGTGTACACACACAGACAGCAAACCGCACGCGCATAAAAACACGAGATCATGGCGATTCGTCGCCAGTCGCGCACCATGTCGGCCATCGGTTAAACTCCACCACCATCAAAAGCTTGTGCAACCCCCTCACCCCTTCACGTATCCCTCTCTCTCTTCCTCCTACTCGTCCAAACCGAAACAATCCGAACCGAACCGATGGCGACGACGGCGACGAGCAGCGCCGCAGCCCCGCTGCAGATGAAGCACTCGGGGGGCGTCGAGCAGCACCACGCACGGAAACGCATCGACCCGCGGCGACGCCAGGCTGCTCTCTCCTTCCTCAGCAACATTTCTCTGGACGGGAGACCAGTCAACGAGGACGATGACGACGGAGGGGGACCTGGAGGAGGACCAGGCGGAGATCAGGCCGAGGAGGAGGGTGCACTCGAAGCGAGGACTAGACGGAGCCTGAGTCAGGCTCTTGCCGCGGCCAGCCAGGCGTTCAGCAGCCGCGGGAGTTTTGCGCCGAGTTCCGCTAATACTAACAGCACCGCCGAGGAGGAGGGAGACGCGTTCGCCCCACAGAGCCAGAGCCACCAGCAGCAGCACCACCACCATAACCCCCCCGTGTTCGGCTCTCCGTTTTCCTCCGTGCCGCCCGCCACCCGCGGCAGACTGCAGACCTACACTCAGGGAATCCTGCCGGTCGCCTACTCCAGACAAACCGGCCAGAACTACTGCTGCCTGGAGGGGGGGACCCCCATAAGCGTGTCGGCTCTGGAGCTGCAGAGGTCCAGGTAAATGAGTAATTAGTCTCAAAAATGTTTACCTTGAAGTTTTTGCGAGGGTTTTTTTTTAGATGCTCTTATGCAGAGTGACAGTAATACAAGGGAGAGACCCTCAGGGGCCAAGTGGTGCTAGTGCTGGAGTGGAAGTTCAAGCACTACCATCACTGGACTAATGTGCAGTGGTGGTAAGTTTGAACCCATGACCTCTTGGTTTAAGATCCAAAATTATCACCAGTGAGCTCCTGTGCAAAGATACTGGTGGTTGTCAAGTTTGAAACTCATAACCGCTTGTTCCCCTGACAAGGGACTCATAAGTGTGTCAGCATGGGCTGCAGAAGTCTAGGTGAGCATTGACATTTGTGACTTTTTGGTGATGCTTTTATGCAGTTTTTTCTAATAAAAGGTAGAGTGATGGTGGTCTTGTGACAGGATACTCATCTCCAGCACTATCACCATTGGGTTCCTGAGCAAGACCCTTAACCCTCCCTGCTTGTGAGAGACTGTCCCTGTAATTAGAAAATGGAAGTCACTCTGAATAAGAGTGTCTGCTGGATGGCTGGAGTAACTTGGGTCAAGGGCCTTGCTTAAGTGTGAACCCAAGACCTCTTGGTTCAAGCCTCAGAACTGCCGTTGTTGGGCATCTGTGCATTGGTTTTGAAACTTTAACCCTGACCTGTAAGTTCAGTGTGGGAAGTTCTTGAGATTGACCACATGGTTGAAGCACAAAAAACTACTGTGCAATCAGTGTTGTAGTAATAGTGGAACCTATTCAATTAACATATTGCAAAGATTTTAAAAGTTTGCATTAAAATGACCTATCGTGGCACTTGATATGTTGTTCAAGCCCAGGGGCCAGTATGCAGAAGACAATAGTCTGGAACAATGAAGTAACCCATAGACTAAACAAATCAGGACAGTAGTATGTGTTGCAGCACACTAGAGTTCAAGTGGGATGATCTCTATCTTGCATTCTGTACAGAAAATCTAGCAGCAGCTTATGTAAGTGCTTCATTAACATTGCATTAGCGAGTCTGTTATCCATATGCCGTAGGTTTGGAGCTGAGATTTCCTAAAAGCACTGAGCCCCTTCCAGTGGGCAAACTCTCCAGACGTCAGATGCCATGTTAGCAATTTTTTCACAGCCACGATTCATTAATAAGTCACCGGAGCTCTGAAAATTTCCTGTGCAGTGGAAAAAATGGGTGTTGATGTGTAACTGGGATGTAGGTTAATTAAGTGCTGCCTCGTTACAATCACAACAGAGTGCTTTCATAAAACCTTTAACTCTTTGGTGCACACGTTTCTGGACCAAACTTTGATACATGCATTGAAATGTTGGCTGGACGTGTGTGTTTTTGAGGGCTTGCATTATGATGCCATATTAGTTAAACTACACTGCATTAGATTTGTGTTCATATATTGAAATTAATATGTCAAAATATAAACATTTATTGTCTGCTGCCTCACAGCGAGAAGGTCAAGGCCTTGATCCCTGGGTCTGTTGTAGTGCCTTTCTGTGTGGAATTTGTGTGCTGTCACCGTGTTCTCCCGTTTCCTCCCACAGTCCAAAAGCATGCCCTACAGGTTGATTGGCGACTCTAAATTGGCCCCGTAAGGAGTGACTGAGAATGTGATTGTGAGAGTGTGTCTGCCCTGCGGTGTATTGGCGCACTCCCAGGGTTGTTCCCCGCCTCGCACCTATAGTCCCGGGATAAGCTCCGATCCCAGTGATCCCGTTAGGGATTAGGCGGTTCAGAAAATGAATGAATGATATACATTTAGTACTGTTTGAGTACTTTAAGGAATAGGAAAGCTTTCTTACGTTCATCCTCTCCATAACTGATTCAGCATTTTTTGTGAGGATTTGGATCAGTGCCATCTCTATAAACCGCATTCAGAGTAAAAGTGGTTTCCATCAGGCAAATTAATTTGCCGCTTAAGGGCCTCGGAACAAATGCAAACATTGAATCTCTGTCCCGTATCTCTGTGTCCCAGAGGCGTGTTTTTCAACACCTGCCTGTCCCCTTGTAGCGTCCTTGAGATCTTGGACTTTCTTCTTCATTAAGTGAAAGCTGCAGTCTGGGAAAAAGCATCACTGTGGTTAATGTTGGGTGAAAGCTGATGGGGTTAAATTCTGTGCCACTGATGATAATTTACTTGAATATGCTGTATTGTTAGTAACTTAGTAACAGTCAGAAGCTTAAAGTCCCCTTATCAATGTAGCAGGTTTTTGCATTTGTGAAGTTTATTCAGCGATGGCGCTTTGATTACATCCTGGGCCTGTTTCTGTGTATCTCTATATGATCATTAAAAATAAGATGGATATTTGGTTATTGTGCCAAGAGACAGTTCATTTCAATATAATATAACTTTTATAAATATAAAAAAATATATGTTCAGCAGTAATGAAAGTGAAATATTATTTGTCATTGTGAACACACTTCAGCTCAGCACAGATTGCACCACAACTAAATGTGACCTCTGATCTATGACCGTGGGGGGCTGACACAGATAGCGCCCAGGGGAGCAATGCTTGGAGATAGTACCTTGCTTATGAGTACCTCAATGGTAGAGCTGCAACTAACACTTTTTTTGCAAATCGATTAATCTGCAGATTATTTTTTTGATTAATCGATTATTCCAGCATTTTTTAATAAACTATACTGTCTGTTTCTATTTTTCTATATTTACTTTTTACTCTCTAACATTTTAAATGGGAAAAATATTTTCAAATTAATTGAAAATGAAGAAATATTGAAGTTTTGGCCTTGCCGTGAATGTTGGACTTCCCTATGAGAGCCGTGCGCTCTAACAAACATCCATGTGTTTACATCATGAAAAATGTCATTCGTGCATTTCTGTGTAATTGCTTCAGTTTTTGTGATGGCAAGGCACGGCACTGGTTCTCGTCTCCTTCTTATTCTTCTTTTACAGCGGTCAGCATCCAGCTTAATGGTGCTTTACTTCCACTGCGTCTTTGGTTAGCTTACTGCCCCCACATTTGGGGGGTAGCCACTGTACGTATGTGTATATATCCTGATCACAGGACAAATTCCCTAACCCTTCCCTCCCAAACCGTTACTCTGTCAACTGCCCGTGAGTCAATTTTCGGTGATTGCAAGTCAGCAATGTTGCTGGACAGGATCAAGTTCTGTTTCCTTTCATTTTTTTCCTCAAATGTTCCCAACTTAGAGATTCATTAATACTTATCGGCTGCAGAGCGTGAGGGCCGGGGCTGGTTGTGTAAGGACTTTAGGCGGGTTTAGGCACATCCCCACGTTTGTCCGGATTTGAAGCACCAGGTGAGGCTATGGCGTGTGCGGTCGCTTCAGATTTTACGCCACGACAGTTAGATTTATGGGCTTTGGAGTGGAGGAAAGACGTGAAGCTGTTTAGGGCAGACAGCAGCTGGAAACGTCCAATAAAAACACACACACACACCATCACCAACCCCCTGCTGACAGCACTTAGAGACTGGCACGCTGGTTTCATTTAGAGATGGGAGTATTTCCTCTTTTAAAAAGTTAATACATGAAAAAATGAACTGAAAGGAAACAGGAATTGACCCTGTTCAGCAACCTTGTTGAACTGCAAAAATCAGCAAATTTTGCTGAACATAAATTTTGATAAATTGTTATTTGTTGTATTTTATTAAAAATGAATTGTCTCCTGAATGTAATAGCCAAATATGTCTCTTTTTATGATTATATAGGGATATGTAAAGACTTGTTAAACATCCTTTTGTTTTCTTTATACCTTTATATAATCTGGTTGTGTTACGTTTAGGGATGTTAAGAAGTAAAGTTAGGACAATGTGTTGAGTGATAATGGGCCTGGTCGATATTTTTATGGTTATCAGTAGGGATGCACCAAGCGGATCAGGCATCAATTCTTCTAGGTACACTTGCACAAAGTCAGGTATTTTGTAGGATTATAGTCATTATATTATTTTGTAGGATTATAGGATTATAGATCAGTGGTTAGTTATCCAAGATGTTTGGAACAACCTACCAGCCGAGTTCCTTCAAAAACTGTGTGCAAGTGTACCTAGAAGAATTGATGCTGTTTTGAAGGGTGGACACACCAAATATTGATTTGATTTAGATTTCTCTTTTGTTCATTCATTTTGTTGATTGATGAAAGTAAATGATTAACACTTCCATTTTTGAAAGCATTCTTTGTTTACAGCATTTTTTCCACACCTGCCGAAAACTTTTGCACAGTACTGTGCATATGGTTCAGTAGCTATTACATTGCTTTAGTTAGGAACACAGTATTTAAGTCAAGTATTTCGTTAAGTAGAATAATCCTGACAGAGAAATACACAATTTATTAATTAAAAACTGGTATGGGATCGGTAGTCGGGATCGGCTGATCCCCAAAGCCCAGGTAAAGGTTGGATTGGTGTGTACCTAGTTATCAGTATTGATCAATTTTTAAACTGGTATGCCAATAAAAGAAATTAAGTAAAAAATGCATTACTTTGGCTATGATGTATGTATGTGATTTGTATGTTGTTCTACATTTTGATGTGAAATTTAGTGTCTACATCAGTTATAAATATTGGGTATCAGTTTCCTTGATTAGTAATAATCAGTATCGATATCAGTCCTGAATAAAATATATAGGTCGACCCCTAGCTTGGACCATATTCATTATAGAAAACTGAGAATATTTTCTTGTAACTTTTATTGCTGTTAAACGCACTACATATTAAAAGTGAGTCTTGTAAAAGTAAAGTCCTCACATTCTCACTTGTCCAGACCCTAAACCATCGTCTGTAATGTTTCCCAGAGGCCTCGAGCAGTACGATTTGTTTTGGCTCTTTGAATGCCACTTTTTGTGATTTCAGGCTGATACAGATCAAATACCTGTGCGTCGCATTATTATTATTAATCTGGCAGCCAAAGCCCCGTGTAAGAGTCGGAGTGACAGCACAAAGCCCACTTTCCCCACGCTCTCTCTTATCGCTCTCTCCTATTTGTTCTTTAACATGTAGATATAAACTTACTGTAACACGAGCCCCCTCGAGCCTGGCACGCAACGCCGGCCGTCTTTGTCCGGAGACTTTGTTATGGGGCCGGGTGGATATCTGAAACTGTTTTTGTGAGAGCGAAGCGACTGCAGTCTCGGCCCAAACGCGGCGGGATACGTGACCGAGGAGCCGCTTCTGTTTTTCTCAAGAAACTGATGCTTATTTTGAAGGAAAGCGCAAGATTTATTGTTTCCCAAATTGGATTTTTATTTTCAGTGTTTGTAACTTTTAAATATTAGGTTCTACCCTGAGCACAATTCTCTCTTAATTCACCGTAATGCTGAATTGCATAAGATTAGCAGATCTTAAGTGTGTTTGCTGAAGGTTATTACATCACTTTTTGGGGCTTGTTGACGTTGTTTGCTGAGTCACGTGACCGTTAATTCTTCAATCTGCTTTCTTCATGAAGAGCTGGAGGCGCTGCGCTTGTTCTAAGTGTGTGATTGGCTTGAGCTCCTCCTCATTTCTTCATATTTTGTTTGCAAAGGGTCAGGTTTTCTTGTGTTCTTTTAGTGTGGTCTTGAGGAATACTTCTGCAGGCCTTGTCCCTGTAGTTCCCTGTACCTGATCCCCTCTTTCTTTCTTTCTTTCTTTCTTTCCCCTCCCTCTCTTCTCTCATTCTTATTTTTCCTCTCTCTCTTTTACTCCCCCTCTTTATTTTTTCTTTCTTTTACTCTCTCTCCCCATCTTCTTTTTCTGTCTGTCTTTTACTCTCCCCCTCTTTCTTTCTTTTACTCTCTCTCCCCTCCCTCTCTTCTTTCTTTCTCTTTTACAGTCCTTTTTCTCTCTCTTTCTCTCTCTTACTTTCTCTATTTTTTCTCTCTGAGCTCTCTCTCTCTCTCTCTCTCTCTCTCTTTTACACTCCCCATCTTTCTTTCTTTGTCTCTCTCTCCTTGTCTCTCTCTCTCTCTCTCTCTCTCTCTCTTTTACTCTCCCCCTCTTTTTCTTTCTTTCTTTTACTTTCTCTCTCTCCTTCCTCTCTTCTTTCTTTCTTTTACAGTCCTCTATGTCTGTCTTTTTCTTTCTCTTTCTCCCTCTTACTTTATTTTTCTTTCTTTCTCTATTTCTTTCTCTCCATTCTTTCTTTCTGTTTTAGTCCTCTCTCTCTGTCTTTTACTCTCCCCCTCTTTCTTTCTTTGTCTCTCTCTCCTTCTCTCTCTCTAACTTTCTTTCTTTCTCTTTTTCTCTCCCCACTTTCTCTCTCTCTCCCCCTCTTACTTTCTTTTTCTTTCTTTCTCTCCATTCTTTCTTTCTGTTTTACAGTCCTCTCTCTCTCTCTCTCTCTCTCTCTCTCTCTCGTTTACTCTCCCCTCTTTCTTTCTTTGTCTCTCTCTCTCCTTGTCTTTCTCTCTCTTACTTTCTTTCTTTCTCTTTTTCTCTCCCCACTTTCTCTCTCTCTCTCCCCCTCTTACTTTCTTTCTCTATTTCTTTCTTTCTTTCTTTACACTCCCCCCCACTCCCCCCCTTCTCTCTCTCTCTTTCTTTTTTTCTTTCTCGTATGTTCACTCGTCTGGTCCTTGTGAACCCAGTCTCTTGTATCATCTCGTCACACCCCTAACACTTACACTTGCAGGGGAAACGTTGATTTTTATGGCAGGATGTGAGAGTGTGTGTGGCAGCTTGGAGACGTCATTATGCGGTTGTCCAGCGCTGGAGCGGTCCCTTCATCTCTCCGTACTCCAGTCCATCTCACTGGAAAACCACGGGGAGCAAATTTGCACCTGTATCACATGCTCTCACTGTGACGTTTCCCTGCTGTGGATTAATGTGAGAATGTATTTGATTCAGCCTGGAGCATGTGACGATGTTGTTGTCAGTAGCAGGAGAGACGTATGTGTTACTGCACGTCTCAGAACACCCCGAGTGTTTAAACACAAGGTACATGTAAACAGACAGCTGTGTGTGTATGAGCGAGGGAGAGAAAGTCTCACTCATCAGATCACGGTAAACACACACACACACTCTCTGAGTGTTATTCTAGCGCTGCTTGTCCTACACACACACTGTCTGGCTTGTTCTTGGGGAGCAGCTGGTGGAAACGAACACAGGTTCCTGCTGTAAGCACAGGCAACGTGCCCAGCCTGCGATCTCGCTCTCTCTCTCTCTCTCTCTCTCTCTCTCTCTCTCTCTCTCTCTCTTCCTCTCCTCCCTCCCTGACCCCATCTGTCTTCCTACACTTTCTCTCTTCCTCTCCCCTGTCTCTCCTTCGCTCCTTTTTTTTCTTCTCACTGTCTGTCTCTTCCTCTCCCTCTCTTCCCTTGCTCTCTCTCTTTCTTGCCTACCTCTCACACTCTCATCCTCGTATCGCCCTCTCTCTCTTTTTTTTTTTTCTCCTTCCTCCCCCTTTTGTCACTTTCTCTTCTTCACTAACTCCCTCACTCTCTCTCTGGTCCCACTTCCTCTCAGTCTCCTCTTTATCTGTTATGTAATAACCTCTCTCTCTCTCTCTCTTTCCCGCCTCTTTCCCCCAACAACTTTCTCCCCCTCCCTTTCTTCTTCTCTCTTTCTACTTACTTCCCTCGCTCCCTGTCTGTATCCTCCCATGTGTCTCTCTCTCTCTCTCTCTCTGCTGTTGGTCAGGACGCTGGTCCTCTTCAGATGGACTGCCAGCAGAAGGCGTGTTGGGAAAACAGAACAGAGGAGCCTTCACTGTGTTTGATGTGCTAACACATGGCCCTAAAAGGACACACACACACGTACACACACACACGTACACACACACACACACACACACACCCACACACACACACGTACACACACACACCCACACACACACACACACACTGCTCTTTTCAGTTGTCAGACTATCAGATTATTCCTAATAATCCGGTGATGTATGGATGCTGAGTGAAGCTGGGCCTCGTTAGATGTTGGTTTTAGATGTCGCTACACCTCCTGTCGTGGAAACACCTCCCACTCTCTCTCAAACTCTTACTCGCTCTTTTACTGTCCTCACTCTCTCTCCTTACTCCTGTCTGTCTCTGTTTCTTTCTTTCTTCTTTTTTCTTTCTCTCTCTCTTTCCTCTCCCATACTCTTCCCCTCCCTCTTTCTCCCTCTATTTCTTCTTTATCTCTTCTCTCTTCTCTCTCTCTCTCTCTCTCTCTCTCTCTCGCTCGCTCTCTCTCTCTCTCTCTCTCTACTCCTGTCTCTCTCTCACTCTCTCTCTCTCTCTCTCTCTCTCTCTCTCTCTCTCTCTCTCTCTCCCCCTTCTTTCATTCTTTCTTTTTTACTTCCCTCTATCTTTCTATCTCTCTCTCCTTACTCCTGTCTGTCTGTCTGTTTCTTTCTTTCTCTCTCTCTTTCCTCTCCCATACTCGTCCCCACCCTCTTTCTCCCTCTATTTCTTCTTTCTTTATCTCTTCT
>JAVGVS010003003.1:0-10245 GCA_032718565.1 Distichodus sexfasciatus
ATATATACATATATATCCCATCCACGTATCGGATCGTTTTCTGACTCTTTACCTGCGTCTGCATCTGTCTCTCCGCAGGCTTCAGGGTTAGGAGGAGGCACATGTTGGCAGAAGGTTCTGGAGGTTCAGAGAGGTGTGCCCACCTGCTGGAGGCCACGCCCTGCGAGGATCCCGCCTGCTTCCATTGGGCGGTTCAGGACGAGGGTCTCTGCGTGCCCAACCACGGGTCCTGCGGCGCCGGCGTCCGAAGCCGAACACAAACCTGTGTCGACTCTCGAGGTACCATGAAAATAATGAAGTAAATTATGATAAACTAATAAATATCATATCAGTTCTGATGTCAACAATGATTCGAATCGAAATCTTACTGTAGCAGACATTGTGAAATCAGCAGATGTTGAATCTTTGTCCATTGAATCTATATGAAATCAATTCCATACACAATAATTAGATAACTCCTTACACTCAATCGTTGAATACTGAATTGATTTAATGTTGTATCAGTAAAATTGACAATGATTCAATTCCACCAGATGTTAAATTGTTATCAGTATTGGAATCAATATTCATGAATGATTTGCAGTTTGGTATCAGCAAATACTGATATTGTTCATTGAATCAATATAATACGGTAATAATTCAGTGAACCACGATTTGATATTGGCAGTTGATAAATTGTTGTCAATATCAGTATTGAGATAATATATCGATTCACTGAACAACAACAAGTCAATATTAGCAGATTCTGTATCATTGTGTTAAATTGATATAATGTATTGATTCAGTGGAGAAGGATTTGATATCTGCTGATACTGAACTGCTGAATTGTTGCTCGTTGAATCGGTGCATTCGGGGTGAAGCGAGTGATGAGGGGGAGTGGAGGGGGTTTGGTGTGTTGGGTAGATGAGCGAGTAGGAGCAAGCTGCATCAAGGTTTCTGATTTAATTGACTAGAGAAAATGTCTGGAGTAGTGTTGGGTGCGTAAAGCTTGAAACAGTGTAGTGGTGGCTTGGGGAAATCGTGGAGGAAGGAGCATAATCTATGAAATCTGACGATCTGAGATTTAACTATGCCTCGGAAAGTATGAATGGGGAGGTCACTGTGTTTGTGGAGTAGGAAGTGATTGTCTGTTGGTTTGAAATAAATTTTGTGCTAAATTTATTGTGTGTAGGGAAATGGAGGTGACGAAAGCCATAATGTCCATAAAGTTCATAGTTACGGGGTGAATGGTGGCTTTGAGTCGGACTGAGGGGTGGTGGGAGTTGAGGATATTCACAAATGAATCAAAATCGGATAGAAGGTGTGGCCAAGCTCCTAATGATCTCATCAAGAAAACGGAAAAAGAAAGTGGGTTGGAGTGGACATTTAGCAAGAGCGGCTTGCTCTCATTCGCTCATGCATATGTTGGCGTAGGAGGGTGCAAATCTCTGGTCTATGGCGGTGTTGTGGATTTGGAGGAACAGGCTATTGTCAAACAGAAAGTCACTGTGGTTAAGACAAATTTCAATTAATTGTAATAGAATGTGGTCTGGTCTGGTTGGGTCTGGATATGTATTGAAGGTGTTGTGTATGGCTTGGGTGCCAGTGGGGGTGTGAACATTGGAATATGAACTGTCTACATCCAGTGTGAACAGGTGTGTATGTATGTTTGGGGACCGCCATGGGCCTGAGTCTTTCCAAAAAGTAGTGTGTGTCCTTGATGTGGGATGGGTGCCTTGTGGAGAGGGGTTAAGACAATGATCTATGAAAATTGAGATATTGTAAGTGGTACTGTTACAATGCGATACTATGGGTCTACCAGGGGGATTCACAAAGGGGATGGGCCATGTTTGTGGAGGTTTATGAATTTTGGGAAGCAAATTTAACTGATGTGGTCGAGGTTGTGGTGGGTCTAATAGAAATGGCTTCTGTTTTGAATTAATTTATTCTTTTTGATGGAAAGGTGTGACGAGTTGACCGATTTGATATTTGGCTATTGGTTGCGTGGGCGATAAAATTGGCAAATAATATTTACAGTCTGATAATTGTCCTTTAGCTTCTTGAATGTGTCAGTGCATACAATTTTGCCAGCCTTTATCTGCTGGTTTCGAATGGATCATTTTGTCATTTTGTAGTTCTATGATGAGAGGTTATTGTTGGGGCATTTGGGAGAGTTGTGTAAAAAATGATTTAAGGTTTTTACGTCCTGGCGGATGAGTTGGCGAAGTTTGGGTTTGGTTAGGTCTAGGGTTGGCTCCCAAGTGGAGGGAAAAGTGAATGGGGTTGGGTTTGCGAGTGTGTTGTGATGAAAAATAATCAATTCATTTTATCCTGCGTTGGTATCTGCGAATGTCCCATTGTATCTCCCCCGGTAGATCTTGGATGTATGAGGTATGATAGGTAACCCCCTCTCCAGAATGGAGTTCTGTGAGGTGCTGGGGTGGAAAGAGGATAAAGGTTAGTAATGAGTGAGGTATGAGACAGGTACGGAGCGGGGTGTTGTGGGTTAGGGTTTGAGTGAGGGTGGTCCAGGGTTATGGTGGGAGGTTAGGCTAAATTTAAGTATTTGCACCAGTGTTGGAATATAGGTGCGGTGGTGGAAGTCCAGTGAACTTTGTCATGGGTTGTGTAAAAGAGTTCCGGGGTGATAGCAGGTATGTGTGGGAAATGTGCAGCAATGTAAATTCTGTATTTGTGTGGGTGTGAGGAGGGCTGTGAGTTTAGTAAGGGGATGAGGACGAGTGCATTGTGGAAGGTGAGTGAAGCCCGTTTGTAAAGAAGGGAAAAATTACTTGTGTTTTTGGAACCGTGGTTCATATTGTTTATGGCTACAGGGATGATGACAGATTCTTCGAGAGGGAGGGTCAGTGTCTGTTCCAATAGTTTATAGAAATGGTAAGTAGTTGCACCAGGTAGCTGTCTATTTGAATGGTGGGGTTAGTGTGTGGTGGAATTCTATTTTAGAATTATATTCTATCATAAATATGCAGTGTTGTGTGGTGATGGTCCAAGTTTTCAATTCTTCTTTGGGGTTAGGGGCACAATGGTAGTTAGGTGGGTAATGAACTGTCTGAGGATATGTGAGGGGGATAGTTGGTGTGGATTGGGGTGTGGTAGGTAACGTCGTGAGGGCATGCCGAGGAGGAGATGGCTCATGAGCAGGGACTTTCTTTAATGGTTCATATAGGGGCTCAGATGTAGAAATAGCAGGTTGATAACCTTGCTACCACACCTTTTCATCAGTGCCCTATCTGTCTGGGGAGGTGTTTTCACCATCTCCTCCATAGGGACCGTGAGAGGGAGGACATAGCGTCATCTGTGTGTAGGACTGGGTGATTGTGGATGTTTGCGGTTGTAAGATTGGGTGCTGGTGAGGGGTGGACAGTTTCTGTTTAGCTAATGAGTCTATGATGTACCAGGGCCTGATGGGTTATAGAGGTGTCCTGTGGGGTGGAGAGTGTGTGAGTCCGGGGGATTGCGTCAGTTGAGTGTAGGTGATTGTGAAATGGGTGATGTGTGTGTACCTGAGTTTGTCGTGATAAAGGTTTAGTGTAATGGGGTGTAGTCGGTGGGCTGGGGGTAGGGAGAGGTGGGAAGTGGTCAGTGTTGGTGAGGTGCGGAACTTCTGTGTTGATAGGGTTGGCATTTTGATTGGAGAGGGTCTGGTGTAAAGTGGGGACTATGGTGGTGTGTAATTTTTGATTGTAACGTTTTCTGGCCGAGCCACTGCCTTTTTAAAAAGCAGTATGGTTGTAGGGGTGTGTTACATTTGAGTGAAGGTGAGTTAATTGTGTTTTGTAATGTTGGAGGAGAACATGTATGGTCTGATTCATCCAGTGGGTAGTGTTGTCTTGTAGAAGTGTAAGAGTTTTGGCTGTAGCAGCTGCCGGGTCTGATAAAAGACATAGTATAAAATCATATTGATTAAACAGATAAGTTAATGTCTGCAGATGCTGTATCATTGTGTGTTGAATCGATATAATATTGTATTGAATCAGCTCATTGGAGATTGATTCAATATCTGCTGATAATGAATTGCTGAATCGTTGTGCAGTGAATCAGTATTAAATCATATTGATTCAAAGGTCAACAATTCAATATCAGCAGGTGCTGTATCATTGTGTGTTGAACTGATGTAATATTGTATAGATTCCATGGAGAACAATTTGATATCTGCTGATTTTGATTTGCTGAATTGTTCTGCATTGAAAAATTATATATAAAATCACACTGATTCAGTGAACAATTCAATATTAGTAGATATTGAATCGTTGAGCATTAAATCAATATAATATTGTATTGATTAGATGGAGAAAATATTCAATATTAGCAGGCACTGAATCATTGGGAATTTAATTGATGTGATATTTTATTGATTCAATGGAAAATGATTCATATAGGCAAATACTGAGTCATTTATTTAATCAAAATAACATTGGATCAGTTCAAAGGACTACAAATTGACGACTGCTGATATGAAAGTCTGCTATGCTAACAATTTTATTGGTCCAGTTCAGGAACCAACGATGGACATGAGACAATATTATATGCTGATTTAATACTATCACTTCTATTCATATAAAAGTACTGAAAAATCATTTGAACATTTTTTTTTTCCTGAGCACAAGCAGAAATTTAAATGAATAACGAAGGGCCTCATTCACCAACCGCTCTGAGAGAGAAAGAAGAAACTTGAATTTTAAAACCCCATTAATGTTTAATCTCTAATAGGGCATTAATGCTAATGAGAACTTGAGCTTTGTGAAGTTTTGTGATGATTTTGACTTATTACAGCTTGATAATATTCCAGGTTTTTAACAAATATATTCAGCTGGATTCATTCACCAACTGTTCTTAAGAAGAAAGTTGTTCTTAAAGCCCACAACAAAGTCTACTACTCAATTTTATGTTTGGATGTTTTGATGTTTGTGCAAAGAATTATTGGGATTTTCTTTAATTCTAAGTCTTCAAAGTCTTGACATTCTTAATAACAAACTAGCCCTTACAGCCCAGAGAGAACTTGGTGGGTTTCTATACCTTTGTTTTAAAGCTTATTCTAGTTCTGACACAGTGTCGAAATCAGCACATTTCTGATGAAAACTGTCTTGCACCTGTAGAAATGTTTAATGTTTTAGCTTTATGTAGTAAAGGTGCTGGAACTGTAGATAGAACTACTAGAAATAATGACAATGTTTATTTTATTGGCTTGCACAGTTGTTATTATGCAGAGACATTCTATCAATACATCCATTTGGTATCTATCTAGATATAGAATAAAATTATTTTATAACAAATAATACACTTTTCCATATTTATTTTTGATTGATTACTCTCTAATATTAAAAAATGGGAAACATTTTTTGATCAATTAAAAATTTAGAAATACTAAAGTTTTGTGGAATTTGAGTCAATTTGGATTCATTTTGACCTATAAAATGAGCTGGTTTTGGCCTTTCTGGAAGCAAACTTTTTTTGAGCATAATGCCGTCCCATATGAGAGTCGCAAGCGCTAACGAGCGTGTTTACATCGTGAATAATGTAATTAATGCACTTTCATGTGATTGCTTCAGTTTTAATGCCTAGTAAGTTCAAGGTCTTGAGATTCTGATGGTATGTGTGTGGTTTCTGTTAGTTAAAGGGATTCTACATTTTTCAAAAACTAATTAATAAACAGCGCAAAACGCATGCAAAATGTGTCCCCTTGTAAAAAGTCATAAAAGATTCATGACAAGGTTGTTAATTAGGTTGTTGATAAGTTTGATATCATTAATAAGCAGTGATAATAAGTTAAAACAGTGTCATACATTAATGAAAAGTGGAACCAAAAAAAGGTTTGTTGAACAAAGCCCAGTTTTCTCAATTTGGATTTTTTTTTTTGGATCGTGGCCAGAAGCTCATTGATCATTAAATCGATGTACTGAGTTTACATCGATGTATCATTAAACCTTAGTTAAAACTGTCTCAAACCAAAAAAAACTCATTGTCTGGGTTTCTCTGCTCTGCAACTCTGCAGCCTCCCAGTAGGATTAGAGCCGAGCTTGTTAAAGAGACGAAAAGAGGTGCTTGGTCTTTTAAACCTGCCGTATAAAAAAGAATTGAAATGAAAAGGGCTTTTAAGGTTGCTGTAAAAGAGCAACTCCTCCCCCGACACGTCCCAAAAGTCAGGTTCACGCTCCGAGCTGATGTTTGCCGAACAAACGAAGTGAGCTGTTTCTGCAAAACTTTGCGTCGCCCAATTTAAGTGCAGCTCAGTCCTCTACACTAAAAAAATGATCTGATTATTTACTTCAATAATTTCTGCAGTTTCAACAAAGGCTTTTAAGACATTTCACTGAAATGAAAATGTGATCAATTAAAAACTAATCTGTAACTGTGCCTATGATTAAGACTCAATGTGTCAATGCACAACACATGCTGTAAAATTTCCATCTGGTTAAAAATCTAAAAAGTTTAAGTATAATCAAACTGGACACAAACTAAAGCTGAATTTCCGCAAGAAAACACAGATGTGATTTGCTCAAGTTTTGTATCTGTGACATGAAAACTGCTCGAGTAGAAAGACTTTGATTAAAATGCATTGAAGAGAATGAGGAAAGAACAAGGGATGATAAATGTGTGAAAAAGACGAGTGCGGGTGGGAACAGATTGAGATGTGTGTTCAGTGAATTGGTGTGAGGTGGAATAAGAACTGTGTTGACTGTCATGTGAAAACAAAGCTTTCGAGTCTCAAATCCCATGTATTATTAATGGGAGAAAATGAATGGGTTCCTATGGGAAAAATAAATGACAGAATAAAAGGATGAAAAAAACAAGCACGGGTCATGATGGTTATAGATATGTGAAGAGACGCATGGGCCCTCGAATCACATCAAATTTGGTGAAAATTTGTTGAAATTTGAGCTCCATGTTAGTCTATAGGCAAAATACTGGTGAACGAGTGCACGTATGAAAAACACGTATACAACCACCACACCAGGCAGGCTGCACTGGTGTTATATTTCAATGTCTACTAATGAATATTAAGTTAAGTATCATGTGATTGCGTATGTGTGCTTTTATGTGTCTTACAGTGTGTTATAATCTCATTTAAAGTGTAAATTTGTGTGCACACTCTCGGCAAGCGGGCCGGCTCCACTAGATGTCCATACACAAACCACATACAGCCATAAGCAGAACACAACTTTCCACATACATATGTGACCCTCCACGGCAAAACCGCGTCGCTTGTCGCACACTTTCAAAATTGTGTTATTATGTTTTCATGAAAGTGCACAAATCAAGCTTCAAAACGATACCTATATTGAATGAATGGCACGAAATATGACTGAGATATTAACATTCAAAGGGTTTCTCCTGTCACGCCAAGTGAGAAACAGAGAAATCCGCTTGTGAAGTTGACTATCGCCGTAGCACTCACAGACGCTTGCTGCGGTCGCGGCTACGTTTGTATTTGCGGTAGCCTACGCTGCATTCACAGCCACACGGATAGCCTACCTGCGTTAGGTTAACTGAACTCGGGAGACGAAGATGGATTCCGGAGAAATATCTTCACGCTAGTCAACCAGTGGATTTACCGTAAATATTGAAGTAGAGCGGTCAAAACAGAAACTTTTAACATTCTGCTGGAATTGAATTCCTCACCTCAAGAAAGTCACGTTTTTAGGATGGAAAGGGTAAGTTTTTCAGCCAAATTTATTCACAACAGTACAGTATAGACCTTCCACTGTTTCAAAACACTAAAAACAAAAAATCCAAAATTTTACCCAACGCAACATAAACGGTCGTTTTTCTCGGAAACCTGCCGTGGAGGGTCACATATGCAGATCGGGCAGCGACACCAGCGTCTGTGTGTGAGAGTTTCCCTGTGCGACAGATTAACTTCTTAGGCCTCGTTCACACGGACGTCTGAACCAGGCGTTTTTCTGGCGTTCGTGGTGCCAGGTGAGCTCTGACTCCGAACCGTTTTTCTGCTCATTGGAGCAAATCAAAGCGGGCGTTCAGCACCGGCGTTCGGCCGGCTGCACGTTCGGGTGGCGTCAAATAAACGCTGCATGCACCGTTTTCTTGGCGTCAAAATCCCGACGAACACGAGGAATACAACGCCATTGCAATGCCAGTGAAACGCCAAAAGCTACAAAACGCAGCAAAAATGTGCATGGCATTCAGAGGTTGTTCACTTCGAACGTCCATGTGGACGAGGCCTTAATCAGTAACGGAGCTGTTCAGATAAACTGGAAAAGATTACTTTTAAGTAGAAACAAAAATCTGATATATTAATTTATCCAGTACCGAAAGCAATACCGTTAACGTCAGAGCTTATCCATACTCCGCAGTTAGCCTGTTTAGTACTGGGTTTTGGTACCCATCCCTACTGATCACACACCATTACTGTCTGTTATTTATTTGAATTTCATTGATGCTGTGAAGTTGATCCGACTCTCCGTCTCCACATAATTGCCCGTCTCTACAGTTAATTGCATCCTCTTTTTTGTGCATGTATTATTCTGTCAAAATGGATTATGTGTAAGTTTATTAAGAAGGCAGAGAGGGATCGAGATGAGTTAGCTAACGAAGGCGACTGATGAGAATTGACACCAGCGCCAGGTGTTCGGGGCATTTGAGGTAAAAAACCCGTCCCGGCCTCGGGTTCGTTCAGAGTCTTTATTAAGTTTCGTTAATGAGGAGGGTGACTCCAGCTTTTATAAGCTGCCTGGGATTGACTTGAGTCTAGTTAAAGTGGATTTAAGATTATCGTCTCATTCTACATGCAGACATTTGATTAGCATCTTAAGCTCTTAATGGGATAACAGATATAAATTTTAATGTGCTCCACCGTGAATGGGATCTAACGTATTTAGGAGTGTTTAGCATGATTGGTTTGATTCACGGTAATTGGTAGATCTTAATTCATTGTGAGTGAGATTACAGCAGGTCTTGCCTTTGCATATCTGTCCATATATGAGCTGAGATAACCATTAAATATGGCTGCAAGCAGCGATGAGCGGGGTCCAAGCAGAAGTCACAAAAAGCAGCACAAAGGCAGCTGATGCAGTAAGCATCACTCAGTGAGTCAATTGGTGAATCCCATTTCACCCTTTGGCCCTACCGTTTAGCCAAACGTCTCTGTTTTGCACGTTCACATGTAGGGGTAGGGTGTCCCATTTCCCATTTAGACTGAGGGGAAGGGGGAAGGGGAAGGGCTAATTACGGCTTCAAACTGAGATTTTTCAGAGGCTCACTCCAAACGGAGGGTTAGACAATATTTCCCAGAATGCTCTGCGAAAACCTATCAGCAACATGACTGCGGAACCCAAAGAGACGAAAGAGAAATACAAATATACATAATTTCTGTTAATAAAGAATTTAAAATTAAAATAACTTGTGTATTGTCTAGTTTGTTATTCAGTTGCAAGGCTGTATTCTTCGTGAACGCCACAGAAATAAAATCGCTAGTGTGGTTGTGGGTTGCTATTATGCATCTCCGCTTTGCTGCAGACAAACGCAAAAAAATGCCAACAGCCCACGCAATGGAAATGATGATGATGATTATTATTAAGATAAATAAGATGCATGTTGAACATCCAGCAAAAACATGTTGCATCTGCTTACGTAGCAATCACCGGAGACTAATAATGGTGCGTCACTTCTTGAAGGGGTGTCCCATTTTGTAGGGGTAGATTTCAACCCCTGCCCCTTACCATTCCATGGCAAGGGCCAAAGGTCAAAGGGTAGGGCCAAGGGGTGAAATGGGATTTAGCAGTCAAAATTAGCAAAAAATCGCTAAAAAGCTCTCTGTTACGACATCCGGCCTAATCCGATAAGCAGCACACCATCCCTACTTGGTGACCAAGTTTCGTGCGACTTACGGTTTAGGCTGCATAAATTTATGTAGCATTTTAGCACCTCCTATTGTTCAAAAAGCAACTTTCTTTATTTCTCTCTTCCATATCTTAGTTTTAATTGTTTATGCCAGATTACAGCAAAATCGGAGTTTCTGTTCTTGAGGTATAGGCATTTAGCATTTATAGCGCCCCCTGTTGTTCAGTTGGTGCCACTGACGGTAGCTGGGCCGAAGCAGTCCAAAGATACAGCCCCTTTGTGAAATCCCCAAAAAAGCTTTAAAGGCTGATCACTAGAATTTTCTTCCTATGCCGAGGTGCACACCATTCCTAATTACCCACAAAGTTTGTTTTCTGCGACTTACGCTTTAAGCTGCACAATCCGTTTTGCAGAGAATAATAATAATAATAGTAATAACAATAATAA
>JAVGVS010003004.1:0-10244 GCA_032718565.1 Distichodus sexfasciatus
GAGCCCCTCCTGCTGATTTAACTGAGACCAGGTGGGATGGAAAACCTGCTGAACTGAGTCTCCAGGAGCACATATCTACAGCCCTGTTGCACATTGTACTCTAGTGTCTTTTAACCAGCATGATGTGTAGCAGGATCCCCACGTCTTCCCCTTAGTTTCTACTCTGTACATATAACAGATGTTGGTAAATTCCATCTTCATGCAGCTACAGGATCTAATGCACTTGAACCACTTCTGTTTGGTTGGGATCTGTTTTTCTCCCTGTGACCAGTTAGTTTAACAATCTTCAGAATAAGTCAAAGCATGGGAGAAGATTGTCTTCTTGAATATTATCTCTTTCTCTCTCACCCCATATCTGTTCTGGTGCATCATGAGCCCAAGTCCACTGATGTCTGAATGGATGGAGGAAGCTGCACTGAGCAGATGGTGATCCAAACCCAGTGGAGAGGAGATGACAGCTTGTACTGCATGCTGGTAATTATTCTGATCATATAATCTATGAATTATTTCATTGCAGTGTTGAAGTTGCTCTTCTGTGTGTGCATGTCCAGCAGGAGAGGATTCTACATGCATGTTTTCACTTCTGCAGCTACAGTTGCTGTGAGAGTTGTCTTTCTAACTCTGCTTCTTTCTCCACATGTACCCATTTGGGATTTTCTTCTTCCTGGTGACCAAGGACATTTTCACTGATCTCATCTACAATGTCATGTGATCAAATACTGTTATGGTAAAGAGAAACCCAAACTTCTAACCTTCCTGTACTTTTAATTTCTCTAGTCATTGACATGGATAGTTTAAGCATTTAATTGACGCAACAGACATGGTGCTGTGTTCATGTAAAGCTTGTTTCTCTGTAGACTTTGTAAACTCAGACAGGGAATCACTTAATAGTGGAGTAGTGTTAATGCTGGGAAATGTTCTCAGTAAGTCCTGTTGGTGTATATCAGGAACAGTATTTTCTAGTGGTTTATGGCAGTTGGGCATAGGTTTTAATTTTAGTGTGACACTGCCACATAAGACGTGTAATGTGATGTACAGCACCCTTTAATGTTACCTTTAGCCTTTAATGTTAAAACCATGTGAACATTTTTTATAGGCATACATTTTTTGCAGAATGTTAACGAAGCAGCAGAAAGATTGGGAGCGGTTAAATTGGAATGGCTCCTCGACGAACTCTGCTGGTAAGGTGAGAGCTGGAGTGTTGGGTTTAGAAGAAAAGTGTCTGGAGGTTATGCAGAAGATGAAATCTAACGTGACTTGTTCTTTCTGTTAAACAATCTTGGTAAAGGGGTTTAATTAGTAGCTTAATGTTCTGCTCCATCTTGGTGACTGTTCAATAGCGCTATGTAAATGTAAAATGTTTCTGCATTTTGAGTGACATTGATTTCTTGTCTTTCAGGCTCAGTGCTGGATAAAGGCTGGACTTGTGGAGGAACAGATTGAGTAGTTTGTGCTAGGGCTGTGCGATATGGACAAAAGAAACCTATCAAGATTTTCTTGAACAATTTTGCGATTTTGATTTTAATCACGATTTTGACACACACAGACATGTTTTACAGTGTGAATATGAAACATTTTTCCAAAGGAAAACAATTAGATCTTTATCAAAGACCTGTAACATGTCTCTAAAACAGACATAACGCACAAAAAAAATCTAGTAAATTTTGTTACACCTAGTAAAGGTGTAACAAAATGTCTCTAGAACAGACCTATGGCAAAAAGTAAATGTGTGTGTGTATGTGCGGACATGTATTTATCTGTTTTTTTGGGCTTTGTGGGGTCATTTGAACGGTCCCCATGAGGAGAAATGACTTTATAGAAAATGTGCTTGTTTTATTTGAGAAACTAAAAGAGGTAAAAGATGTGCTTTTGGTTACTGAGGCTAAGGTTAGGGTTAGGATTAGGTGTAGGTGTAAAATTATGTACTGTAATCATTATGGGAGTCTATGGAAGGACCTCACAAAGATAGTAATACAAGACTGCGCGTGCGTGCGTGCGTGTGTGTGTGTGTGTGTGTGTGTGAAAAAACAACAACCCAGACCACCAAAACCCCGCCCCCACCCTGCCAAAACCTACCCGCTTTCAAACCGCGCGCGCAGAAATCTCACTCGAGCAAAAAAGCCGCTCGTCTGTGATCTATTTTGCGCGCGAGGACATTTAACGAATCGAGAGGAAAAAAGACATTCGCGAGAGGAAAAATACAGTTCGCGTGCGATATTTTCACAACCACGCACTTGATTCCTAATTTTGTGCTCTCGAGTTTCACGTTTGCGCGCGCGACTTTGAAATTTATGCCTGTGATTTTTTCCAGCAAGCCATTTTGCGCGCTCTAGTTTTGGCATAGATGTGACGCCATACAAATAGCATACTGCGGGAAAAGTCGGGAGCACGAAAAAAATCGTGCTGTAAGGCCATTTAGAAATCGCGCATATTCACATAGCGATTTCGATACGATTTCAATTAATCGCACAGCCCTTGTTTGTGCTGCTTCTTACCACTTTGCTCTCCTGCTGGCGATCTGGCCACTGTGGGTTTGTGAGTGTGCATTTGTTCAAAATGAGGTTGTGGCATAGCATGGTCTTGTGTGACTGTTTTAGCACGTTCAGCCATTCTGCAGATTTTGTGGTTGCGACTGCCAAGTCAAGGACCAGACACCAACACTTGGTCCTACTGAAGACTTCAACAGTCTGAATGCAGCACAGGTTCCTCCTGCCAAACACACTTCACATTTGATGTTCTACATTATTTTGCTATGCCTTGCTATGCTTTGCTATGCCTTGCTACCTGGTGAGCCCCTACTGCTTATAATTTACCTGAGACCAGGTGGACAGGCGACCTGCTGAAGTCTGACCCTCCAGACCCCAGAAATATTTTACAAACCTTCAGAATTGGCTTTAACTGGAGTTATAACTTGGTGTTGGGTGGTTTGTCTTCCTGTGGGAGATTCAGTGAGATTTCAGTCCTACCTGGTGAGCCCCTCCTGCTGATTTATCTGAGACCAGGTGGGATGGAAAACCTGCTGAACCGAGTCTCCAGGAGCACAAATCCCCTGCCCTCTTGCACATTGTACTCCCGGGTCTTTCAACCAGCATGATGTGTAGCAGGATCCCCACACATCTTCCCCTTAGTTTTATTCTGTACAGATAACAGATTCCACCTCCGCTTCATGCTGCTGCAGGAACTCATGCACTTGAACCACTTCTGTCTGGTTGAGATGTGTTCATGCCTGTGACTAGTCAGTTTAACTCCATAATAATTAGAAGCTTGGAGAAGATTGTCTTACATTTTAACTTTACTTTCTCTCTCTCTCTCCCACCCCATATCTGTCCTGGTGCCTTGTGAGCTCAAGTCCACTGCTGTCTGAATGGATGAAGGAAGCTGCACTCAGCAGACGGTGACCCAAACCCAGTGGAGGGCAGACAGCAGCTTGTACTTCTTGCTGGTAAGTGTTCTGATTTGTACAGATACTTAGTCAAATACCTTATGACTTATTTTATTGCAGTGCTGAAGTTGCTAGTTTGTATATGCATGTCCAGCAGGACAAGACCCAGCAGCAGCAGCAGCAGCTTCAAGATTCATGTTTTTGTGCTCATTTACTTCGTTTGAGCCGTTTGAGTCTGAACCCAAAGTGATGGTGAAATCTTATAGTGGGTATCGCTCTCATACTCCTTACTAGTTTTTTTTCTGTGCTTTTGTTCCATTTCTGGGCAGGTTGAGGTGTCCAGCAGGAAACTATCTGCAGTTTTGGATGCTACTACACAAACTAATGTGAGTTTCCTCATGATTGCTGGTTAAATGGAGGGAGATGTTGCACGGAGTGATGGTCCTGGAGGAGTGGAGTCTCCAGCAGGGTCTCTGTCCTACCTGGTCTCAGCTTCATCAGTAGCATGACTTCACTTATTCATAAATGATGTGGTCAAATACTGTTACAGGAACCGGTAAAGAGAAACCCAAACCTCTAGACTTTTTCTGGTTAATTTTTTTTGTCATTAATGTGGATAGTTTTCAAACATTTCATTGATGCAGCTGATGTGGTGCTGTGTTCATGTAAAGCTTGTTTCTCTGTAGACTTTGTAAACTCAGACAGAGGATCAGTTAATAGTGGAGTAGTGTTAATGCTGTGACATGTTTTCTCAGTATGTCCTGTTGGTGTATATCAGGAACAGTAGCATCAGGTGGGGTTTATGTTCAATGTCATGAGAGTTGGGCTTTGGTTTTTATTTTAGTGTGAGATGTGTGGAGTGTATAATGTGATGTACAGCACCCTGCTCAAAGAATAATGTTTTAAATGTTAAAACCATGTGAACATTTTTCCTATGCGTAAATTTTTTGCAGCATATTAATGAAGCCGCAGAAATATTGGGAAAGGCAAAATTAGAATGGCTCCTCTATGAACTCTGCTGGCAAGGTGAGAGCTGGAGTGTTGGGTTCAGAAGAATAAAGTGTCTGTGATGGAGGTTATGCAGAAGATGAAATCTGACATGACTTTTTGTCAAACTGTCTTGGTAAAAGGATTTAATTAGTAGCTTAATGTTCTGCTCCATCTTGGTGACTGTTCAATAGCACTGTGTAAATGTAAAATGTTATATCTGAATTTTGAGTAACTGATGTTTTCTTGATTTTCAGGCTCAGTGCTTGACTTGCAGAGGAGCTGAATGAGTTGTTTATTTGCCGCTTCTAACCAACTCGCTCTCCTGCACCGCCACCTGCTGACCTCTGTGGGATTGTGACTGCAGGTTTGTTTAAAATGATATTGTGGCAGAGCATGAGGTTGTTTTAAGGTCTTTAGCACGTTCAGCCATTCTGCCGTCTGTGTGGTTGTGACAGCCGAGTCAGGGACCAGACACCGACACTTGGTCCTACTGAAGATTTCAACAGTCTGAATGCAGCACAGGTTCCTCCTGCTAAACACACGTCACATTTGATGTTCTAAATTATATTTGCTGTGCCTTGACATTTCTGGTCTTGAAGGGTTGGAATCCTGCAGCGTGTGAGTCCTACCTGGTGAGCCCCTCATGCTTATAATTTACCTGAGACCAGGTGGACAGACGACCTGCTGGAGTCTGACCCTCCAGACCCCAGAAATAATTTACAAACCTTCAGAATTGGCTTTAACTGGAGTTATAACTTGGTGTTGGGTGGTTTGTCTTCCTGTGGGAGGTTCAGTGAGACTTCAGTCCTACCTGGTGAGCCCCTCCTGCTGATTTATCTGAGACCAGGTGGGATGGAAAACCTGCTGAACCGAGTCTCCAGGAGCACAAATCCCCAGCCCTCTTGCACATTGTACTCCAGGGTGTTTTGGCTGGCACAGTAGGTAGCAGGATCTCCACATATCTTCCTCCATAGTATTTACTCTGTACATGTAACAGATTCCACCTCTGTTTCATGCTGCTGCAGGAACTATAGCACTTTACGTACCTCTGTCTGAGATCTGTGTTCCTGCCTGGACTAGTCTGTTTAATGCCACAATAATTGGCGGCTGGGATAAGATTTTCATCTTAAATGTTGACCCACTTTCTCTCTCCCACCCCATATCTGTCCTGGTGTCCCAAATCCACTGATGTCTGAATGGATGAAGGAAGGTGCACTGAGCGGACCCAAACCCAGTGGAGAGGAGACAGCAGCTTGTACTGCATGCTGGTAATTATTCTGATCTGTACAAATACTATGACTTATTTTATTGTAGTGTTGAAGTTGCTCTTCTGTGTGTGCATGTCCAGCAAGAGGGGATCCAACAGCAGCTTCAGGTTTCATGTCTTCTGTGTTCATTTCTATCTGATTCATATTTAATGACAGTACCATCAGTTCATTACACATGGTTTTTATCTCCCTGCTCTTTTTCCTCAAGGTGCGTGGTGGGGAGACAACAGTGAATCTGCACTTCATCAATTATGAACAGTTTGAATCTGAACCCAAGGTGATGGTGAAATCTTATAGTGATTATTGCTCATACTGTGTAGTTTTTTTTTCTGTGCGTTGCTTTTGTTCCATTTCTGGGCAGGTTGAGGTGTTCAGCAGGAAACTATCTGCAGTTTTGGATGCTACTACACAAACTAATGTGAGTTTCCTCATGATTGCTGGTTAAATGGAGGGAGGTGTTGGAAGGAGTGATGGTCCTGGAGGAGTGGAGTCTCCAGCAGGGTCTCTGTCCTACCTGGTCTCAGCTTTATCAGTAGCATGACTTCACTTATTCATAAATGATTTGGCTAATGCTAACTTGTGTATGAAGTGTTCATGCACCCGGTCACCCAGAGGAGGATGGGGTCCCCTTTCGAGCCTTGGTTCCTTTCAAGGTTTCTTCCTACTCCAGGGAGATTTTCCTTGCCGCCGTCACCCCAGGCTTGCTTGGTGGAGGGTTTGGGCCGGTTATATGTAATGCACTTTGTGAAAATAACCGGAGCGCTATATAAATTGAATTGAGGGGCTCATGAGGCAGGACGGAGAAGATGTTGGATGCTGCAGCACCAGAAACATCAACCCAGCTTTACCTCCTACAGTCTCCACACTTCCTCCACATGCATGTTTTCACTTCTGCAGCTACAGTTGCCATGAGAGCTGTCTTTCTAACGCTGTCTCTTTCTCCACATGTACCCATTTGGGATTTCCTTCTTCCTGGTGACCGAGGACAAGTTCACTGATGGTAAGTACTGTTATAGTAAAAACAAACTCAAGCTTCTAACCTTCCTGTAGTTTTAATTTCTCTAGTTATTACCGTGGACAGTTCAACCATTTTGTCACTGATACACCTGACTTGATTCTTTGCAGTTTTATGGTCGTAAGGTAAATGTTTGTTCTGTTTTTGTTTTTTGCAGGTTTCCAGGACCAGAGCTCAGGTTCAGAAACATTCTCTTTCAACTAAATATTCTGCTGACGTACAAATTAAATTTGAAATGCTCTAGAAGCACTGAAGTGCTAAAGATGCTCTACCATGTGAAGGTCCAGCAGCAGCTTGTGGTTCATGTCTTGTTCATTTTCTTCTGATTGACATGTATTTACAGCACCATCAGTTCATTAACATGGTTTACACCTCCTCTTTACTGTTCTCCAGGTAGAAGCTGCACGGTGGAGGTGAGCTGAATGTAAATCTGCACTTTATCAGGGTGAGTTAAGAGCAGTTTGTCTGAATCCCAGGATGATCTTATTTAGCATTCATTCTCATGCTCCTTGTACTGGTTGGATTTCTCTCTGAACTGCTTTTGTTACATTTCAGGCCAGGTTGAGGTGTGAAGTGTCGCTGTTCAGCAGGTCTCGAGCTGCAGGTTTGGATGCTCTAACACAAACCAGTGTGAGTTTCCTCATGATTGCTGGTTAAATGGAGGAGAGTTATGTGGTGGTGGAGGATGTCTCTGTGCTGGATTATCACAACCTCCAGCAGGTTCTCAGTCCTGCCTGGTCTCAGCTTCATCAGCAGCAGGAGGGGCTCACCAGGCAGGATGGAGAAGCTGTTGAACGCTGCAGCTCTAGCACCAGAAACATCCACCCTGCTTTACCTCCTACAGTCTCCACACTTCCTCCACATGCATGTTTTCACTTCTGCAACTACAGTTGCCATGAGAGCTGTCTTTCTAACTGAGGACAAGTAGACTCACATCGTCTCCAATGTGTTGGATTCTTAGGTTTGAGAATTGAAGAGCCAGTGATGAGGCGGAGAGGTCTTCAAGTTTTAAAAGCTTTATTTACAGGTAGGAGTAACGATGTTCTTACAAGATGTTAATTAGACCGGTCAGTGTTTCTCTGTGTCCAGATGCTCTTTAAAAAAAAACACACACGCAAGAATGTACCTTTTATCTACTCCTCTGGATCCTCAAGGATGCCTTTGGAGACACCAAGGCCTATTTAGTCTCCACTACAATTAAGATAATTGTTACTAGGTGAAAGGGTAAAGAATATGGGCATTTAGAGGGGATAGAATATAGAAAAGTTAGGGTGTAAGGGTCAAAGGTTGCTGGTGTGGGCAAAAGGTGTAAAAGGTCAGGAATGTACCAGAGAATAAAAGAGCTAAGAGAAGAACCTCCCTGAAGGTGAAGCTCCGAAAATGCACAGATATATAGTGACTACAAGCTACTCAAACTGTAAGGATATAATCAAATAAATGAATGAATGTAAGAATATAATTAAATGAATATGAATATAATCAATATAATATAATGAATATAATGAATAAAATTGAATAAAAATTGATTAAAATCCATCAAATGTCATGATCAAATCCTTTTACAGGAAATAGTAAAGAGGAACTTATCATTTCTGTAGTTTTAACTTTACTGGTCATTGAGCCTTGTTTACTTGTCATGGCCGCGCCCCCCTCGCCGGCCGTGCCACGCCCTCGATCGCCAGAGTTCTGACCTGGTGGTATTTGTTCTGTCCTGTGGGTTGCACTTTCAGCGTCCAGCCCTGTGTGTCTGTCTCTCCTCCTGTTTCTCCAGTTAGCCTAGCTTCCCTGTTAGCTCACTTCCGGGTTCTGGTTGTCTTCCCTGCATGCCCGCGTGAGTAGTTTACTCCCCACTTAGAGCGCACCTCACTTCCGCGTTTGTTGTCTTCACTTCGTGTGCCCTTCCTAGTTGGTCAGGACCTGTTTAGGACACCCTGCGCTCATCACTGTTGTCAGCCGGCGCTTGTTACTTTCGTTATTGGGGAATTGGGACGCTCACTCATTAGCCTTTCTTTTGCACCTTATTTAAGCCCGCCGAACCAGTCACTCTTTGGTTCTTTTTCCCTCATATCCGTTTATCACGCTCTGTTTTTGCTCTCGTTTTTTCGGTGTGACTATGACGTTAGGCTTTTGTTTCTCCAGCTCCGTTTTTCTCCCCGTTTGTATTCTTCGCTTTTGGACTTTCGGTTTGAGATTTCATTGTAGACTTCATTGCTCTGTTTTTCGGTTCATGGATTTCACCCGCTTTATTTTTGTCTCCCTGCAGGCTCATGATCCCCAATGAGGTTTTTTCCCGCTCCGATCCGGCGACTGGCATGACGCAGCGCCGGGATCGCCTCTGTTCGCCTTGTGGGTTGTTGAGAAGAGCAAGGCGCTCCTTTCTTGGTTTCCCCACGGAGGCCATGGCCATGCTCACTGGGGGTACGGGCTCCACCTGAGTTTTTGGACTTGAGTTCTCATGTGTTTTTGTAGACTTTTTTTTCCTGTTTCTACCCTGTTCGTTTTTCCCCTGGCTTTGTGTTAAGACTGCTCCTCCAATAAACTGTTTTGTTCACCTGCTCCAGTGCGTCCTCGCCTGCGTTTGAGTTTACACCATGACATTACTGGTGAGATCCATCATGGACTAACTGCAAAGCATTGATTTTTGATGGTGGATTAACATGGAATTTATTTGACGATCAGTTCTTTAATTTTTTTGGCTTTATTCTGTAAAGGATTTCTGTAGTGATTAGTAAATATACTGTATGTGTGCTGGGTTAGAACACCTCTAACGCCATGTTCATGTGTTTCTTCTCTCACTTCTCTTCCTCAGTGTCTGCTCGGTTTCATATTTCCATCATCTATTGATATATTTGTCTACCATTTCTATCTTCCAGTGTAGAACTGATGCCAAAGGGGGAGTCTGTCTTGTTGGATATTGGTGTATAGTTCCATCAGCAGTTTCAGGATTGTTACTGGTTTTACATGAATCACACTAATGTTTAACATCAACTCTAATCCTAACCCTAACCTAGATTTTGCTATTTTCTCTTTGAAAGTCCTAATGTTTGTCTCATTTTAATCAGTCCTCATGTCGGTTAAAGCATAGGGTGAAGGCGTAGGGTGAGGCAGGCGTAGGGTGAGGCAGGCGTAGGGGGAGGCAGGCGTTGTTAGGGTGAGGCAGGCTGTTGTTGTTAGGGCGAGGCAGGCTGTTGTTGTTAGGGCAATGCAGGATGTTGTTGTTAGGGCGAGGCAGGCTGTTGTTGTTAGAGCAAGGCAGGCTGTTGTTAGGGTTAGGGTTAGGGTGTAACAGTAACCCTAGGTTGAGGCATATCCCCAGTGTCTTTGTCTAGGCCTCAAGAGTGACATTTAATGAATTTAATGACATCTAACAATTATTCTGCCTTTCAACATCAACCTCGAATGAGGATTGCTTCTAATCAAAGTCTTAGGCTTCATGGTTTTCTTAACCCTGACTCTAGCTTAACCCTAGGGCTAACCGTAACCCTAGCTTAGGCTTAAGATTGGGGTCTACAGTAACCCTAGGTTGAGGCATATCCGTAGCATCTTTGTCTAGGCCTCAAAAGTGACATTTCATAAAAACCTAACAATT
>JAVGVS010003005.1:0-10242 GCA_032718565.1 Distichodus sexfasciatus
TATATATATATATATGGTAATTATAATGAACAATAAAATAAGTGTTATTAATAATAATAGTTAGTAATAATTCAGCATTGGATAAGAGCAGAGATGAGCTTTGAGAAAGCAAGTTGGCATTATGTGGACACTGATTTATAATGTAATTCCTAAGTCAGCGTCAATTGCCATGTCAACTTTTGTTTGCATAGAGAATCATGTACAATCTGCATCGTCTGCAGCACCATCTGCTTCCTACATGTCATCTACACCGGCTGCACCATCATCTGCAACATGGATGCCTCCTGAGCTGTCTGCACCATCAGCTACACAGCCTGCACGATCTACATCTCTTCCATCTGCAAGATATATGCCATCTACAGCGCCTGCACCATCTGCACCTGTCATGCAAAGTAAGGTTGAGGAGCGAGATGCCATGACCATCGTGCTCTTGGGTCAGACTGGAAGTGGCAAGAGTTCGACAGGCAACACCATTCTGGGCAGAAAACAGTTTAAGTCTTATGCCAGTTCGAAGGCTGTGACCCAGAAGTGTGAGAAAGTAATGACAACGGTGTGCAAGATAAAAGTCAGTGTCATCGACACCCCCGATTTTTTCAACGAGGACCTGAAATATCGTGAGGCGCACATCCAAAAATTGAAAGAATTGTCCAGCTTCAGACCCATTGTGTATTTGCTGGTGATGCACATGGGCAGGTTTACGGATGGGGAGAGGGAGACTGTGCCAAAGATACAGAGCGCCTTTGGAAATAGCGTGATGGAAAATATGGTGATGCTGTTCACCGGTAAAGAGAAACTGAAGGGGAAGAGTCTGAATGACTACATTCAAAACGCAGATCCCCAACTACGGCAGGTGATTAAAACATTCAACTTGCGATGTCACGCATTCAATAACAATGACAACAAACCGCACCAAGTTAGGAAGCTGATGCAGGTGATTTTGGAAATGCAGGCCAGTAGAGGCATGAATGTTAAATATTTGTATCCTAGTTTTAAGAAATCAGGAGGCAATGCTTGCAAAATCTCTTAGCTCTTGTTTTGTTTTGTTAAGAAATATTGGAAAATGTGCTGAAATCTCATCAGATTTGAATTATGAGGGGAATATTGTTATTACTTAAAAAATCATATATGTAAACTTCTGAAAATTTTAATAGATCTTTTTACACGGTACAGTTTTTCGTCTTAAGGAGGAAAACTGAGGGTCCTGTCCTATAATGTCCTTTTTGTGTATGTGCATAATAAATTCACGGAGCAAAATATAAAAATGACACTGTAGAAATGTAAAATGTTTCAGCCTTTAAAGATAACGCATGAATGTTATTAAAGTAATTCAAATTCAACTTGGATTCAAAATTTATATATGTGCACACAGAGAGAACACACACACACACACATTTGCTATAACATTATGACCAGGAATATCATTGACTTCTTTGTTAAAATGACAGTGAGTGGACTATGTGAGGCAGCAAGTGAACGATTTGATGTGTTTTTAGCAACAGAAAAGCCTGAGAATAAGTATTTGAGTGACTTTGACATGGTCCAAATTGTGATGGCTAGATGACTGAGTCAGAACATCTCCAAAACTGCAGTTTTTATGGGATGTTTCAGATCTTCAATAATCAGAACATAACAAAAGTGGTCTTAAAAAGGAAAACTAGTCACAGAGTTGATAAGTGACCAACGCTTGCTGATGCATGTTAGAAGCGAAGACTGGGTCGTGTTCTCCAGTCCAAAAAATACAGATGGAAAGGTGTTAGAACACAGTCACACTTTGTGAGACCTACTAAATATTAGATCCCTTACAAAATGTTAGGCTTCTGGCAAACAGTTGCTGTCAGCCTATGGCAATGTTGCTGCAAATTTGCAACAAGGTTCTATTTTCACCTGCAAATGAAGTTTCTGACAAACTTGCAGTGGACTTCTAGCAAACTGTGTGGAAAACATATGCACCTGGCAAATTTTTCACAAAAGGTCCACTGCAAACTTGCCATCACTGGCAAATTGTTTTGTTAAATCACTGGCAAATACTTTTGCCACTAGTGGCAATTTGTCATTGTTGCAAGAACATTGCCTCAAGTTTGCAACTAGTGGCTTACAATAGCACACTTGTGGCAACATATTCTAGGGAAACTCCACTGTTTGCCACAAATAAACAAGTTTGCTGCAAACCTGCCATCTCGTATCTGCAAGGGAGAGCTTGAATTTGCAAGGGAGGTAATCACCTACAAAACCAAAAGGTCATATGTTCAAACTGTGACTTTTTATGAAAATGTAAATGTGAATTCAATATTTGCTTAGTTAAAAATAGGGGTTGGTAAGGGTTAGGATCTAAGAAAAGGAAGGCTTGTCATGCTTACATTGCGTTCAAATGAAGGGGTTTCAGTTTATTATTACATTAACATTTTACTTTTGAGCACGCATGTAAGCTGGAGGTTTAATTATATACATGTACTTTATCATAGCTGCGTGGAAATACTGGTCAGAGAAGGAAATGTACAAATTCTTTTATTTACTCACAAAGAATGTCAACAGAATGAGAGAAAACCAGCAGGTAAATGCTCAAAAGTGCCGTTTCCAACACAGCTCACGAAAAACAAGAAGCCGACAAACGCAGATCAAATTGTTACGTTTGGAAGACGCAGGAAACGTGTGACAAAAATGTCTCACATTTACCTTCAGAAATAACCAAATATTTAATGGTTAACATAAATAATAGTGGCTTAATTTCCTTCACTTTAATCAATTGTCAAAGAACAATTATAAAGGGGGGAAATATCACAACTTTTCCCCACAACTTTGACTTGCTCCTGCAACTTCACTGCAACAAATCCCTAAAAACACAGCTACTTTCATTGCATTTTTTAAAGAAAAGGCCCTCAAAATACTGAAGGTTCTGCTTAAATAAGGGACAAACAGGTGTAAAAGATTATGAAATGTTTATCGGCATGGAGTTCGAACCTCAGCTCAGAATGCGGGAAAGGGAGCGGTGTAAAGCGCTGATGGGCGGAGTGATGGGCCTGTGTTCTTGTATGTTATGTGTCTGTAGTATTTATTTTACTTTATTTTATTTAAATGATTAGACTCCAGGCTTGCTTTACCTACAACTCTCATCTGAAAAATAGATTAAATATTTAACAAACTTTTAATGAAGTTAATTACTCTTTTAATTAACTTTTGATTGCGGTACGGGACAATTAAATGCGGTATATTTGCATACAGAAGAATTCAGGCTATGTACAGTTCCTGTAAGCCACACATACACACACACACACACACACACTTCTTAAAGCATTCTTGAGATAATGCCAAAGGAATGATGTTCCTCATGTGTCGGTTCAAGTTCTCACTGTGCTCTGAAAGACAAACCATTTGTTTTGCTTCAACGGCATATTTATGAGATGCAGGATGCATAGAAATTTGACATTTGTCAATCAGTGCCCAAACTTTTATCCTTAAACTTCATGAATCTATACACATTGTTCTCTGATATTTTCAAGAGTTTGTATTGTATATCCTTCTAAATCTGGGATTCTGTCTTAGAAATAAAAAAAACCCTGCGATCCTACTTAGAAACAAGTTGCTATCAAAAAACAAACAAAAAACAACAACAACCTAGTTTCTCAAATGCACCACAGGTTTCTTCACATTCTTACGTACACGTTCTTGAAATCATTCCAAGGAATGAACTTCCTCATGTGTCATTCAAATCTCTTTACTGGATTTTATCGCATAGACAAACCTATTTATTTGTTTACTGACGGTTGAAAATAAGTGTATTTTCTTGAATGGTATTCATTTATTTTTGTCTTAACTTTAATTGAATGAACTGACATTTTTTTCCTTTAAGTTTGGTGAAACTTAATTACGCTTCTAATTGACATTGCTTTTTTTGAATAAAATACAGTACATACTTATTGGTTACAAAGGCAAATGGTGATTGTTTTATTACTAGCTGTGTTATTTACAGCTTAAAGCTAAAATTGTATGAGTGTATGTTGCGCTGTTCTTTATATCTGGGAAGTCCCAGACCTTCCCTGCTTCATTCTTAATCTTGACTGTCATCCGGTTTCAGTTTAAGCTGCTTACCTTGAATACCAATTGTTGTGCAGCATCCACAGACATACAGTCCACGGACAGATTTAGAATCAATGTTCATAAGAAGAATTCTCACGTCTTATTTCTCAGAACTACATTTGATCTTAAATACACTCTGTTGTTGATGTATGTTTTTGGAGAAATACAGAAAATATCAAGATAAGGTTAATTTTATGTTAAGTTGATTCATACACTATCAATTGAGTTTATTTACAGATGGTAAGGGTTTTGCTGTTGCACTAGTATTCTAAAATTTATTTTCATAACAAGTCATAACTAATAACTTTAAATCTTTTTTAAATTGAAGCAAAGCTTTGTTTACTTCAAACTCCAACTTTATGAGTGTGAATAGTTTTTGGGGCAATGAGTCATTACAGACGAGTTTGCTCATTTGTAATGGTAATGTCAGACACAAAATGTGATTTTTCATTATATTTATTTGAGGCCAATATCTTGTTCAAATCGTCAAGTCTAAATCAACATAATCTTATACTAAAGCAGGAATTGAAACAAAAACAGAAATAATACTAGGAAGTAAAAAGGGCAAAACATGAACTGTTCCTAGCAAATTAAAAAACAACATATCAGAGTATGTAAACAAATTATCAAAGTTAAAGAGCAAGTTAAACACTCAAAGCAGAAATCAGTGATATGCTTGGGAATTCCAACAAGACTGATTTAATTTAAGATGATTGGCAGGACAAATGTGGACGTTATGTGTTCACAATCTCAAATCGATTTAATAATGCAAATGTAAATCTTTATTTATTGTGCAAGTCATATGAACTATAATGCACGATGGACATTACAGTACCAGCCTCTTTATTACATTCCTGGCTTACTGTAAGTTATATTTACATAGTTAAAAAAAAAATGAACCAGCGTTAATCATATTTTTAATGGTCAATTTATTCAAGTACTCCATTTCATAGAAACTTTCATGCCTGAACTATGATCCACTCAATCAAAACACATCAAACTTAACTGTATTGTTCAGTTTGATGTAAGAAAAAAAAAACTATTGCACTGATTAGAAATTATTATTATTACTATTGTTATAATTATTATTTTACTGTTGTTGTTACTGTTGTTATATGCTATAATGATTGTGATAACATAAAATAACAAAGCAGCAGCAACAACAATTATAATAACAACAATAATAATACTTTAATATATTAACAATATTGTTGTTGTTGTGAAAACATGTTAATTGAATGTTAATACTACAGAGAACCGTTGTCCTTCCTAAAGCTATCTAAATGAGTCTTTTATAATAATGCAGATAAACTCATTAAAAAGAAAATGATATTATGATATTATTATTTTTTTACTTTTCGAGTTCCTGGATCAGAACGTCTACATCACAGCACTTGACTGGGGTCTGCGTTCAGTATTTTCTGAAAGAGGATAATTCTCTCGTGCAGAGCCAGTAGGAAGGAGAAGTTGTACTCCTCTTTCTCTGCCAGCTCCCTCGCAATTTTCCGCTGCTGGATTCGGCGCTCGGCTTCTTGAAACATCTCCTGAGTGTAGCACTCCCCTCTGTTGTCCTCAACCATGTTGTCGATGAGGGTGATGAGTTGGTTCACTTGTGTCCGACTTATTGTGTTGGTGTTGTTGAAGGCGATGTACCTGTTTCCACACTTCTGCACAACCCGCTTGAGGTTTACATGTCCATTTTTGACATAGTCCTCTATTGTCTGGTCTTGCAGCAAGTCAGCGTGGGTAAAAACCAAGACCATGTATTTAGAAGCGTCTTCTCCAAAAAGCTCCTGCAAGGCCCTGACTGCGTTTTGCTCTTCAGTGGTGAAGCGGCCGATCTGGATCACCAGCAGGAAGGCGTGTGGGCCCGGGGCACTAATCTGAATGCATCGCACTATTTCTCTTTTGATGTTCTCTTTGGTTCTGGTGGTGTCCAAGATGCCGGGAGTGTCAATGACAAACACTTCTCTTTTGTCAGTGTTCATTTTCTTCTTCTCACAAAACTCAGTCACAGAGTTGGCGTTGGGGCATGACTTGAAAGCATTTTCACCAAGGATGGTGTTTGCCACAGCGCTTTTCCCCACTCCGGTTTTGCCTATCAGAACTAGGCGTAGGGGTGGGCCTGCAAATACACACACACACACAGACAAAGTCACTGTGATTGCAACTACGTGACTTTCCAGCTCAAGAAACAAGAAGAGGCTAGTACTGGAGCCATGATTCTATTATATACAGTAAACACTGAAATAATGAGAAGGCAACACCCTTAAAGCCAAGTTGCTCCGGGGAGACTCTCCCTGCAACTAGGAAATGGTAGTCGTTCTGAATAAGAGCATCTGACAAATTCCATAAATGTAAATATCTATTTATATGTATCAGCAATAATGAGACAACAGCTGTTGTTTTTCATTTCTCATTGAAATTACACCGCTAGCGTTTATAAGCTTATTTGTGTAATCAAATGTATAATCAAATGTAAGATATATATTTGAAAATTTCACATAGGTCATACATTGGGTTCTTCAGATTGTGTGTTTTACGTTGTGTCAGACTGCACTTCTCACTGTTGAATTCCGAAAATAGAATTCAAGACTGCTCTAAATAAATCTCATTCTAATTTTAGTCAAACAACTATAAAACCTGTGTGTTATGACCTTTGGAGACCATTCTTATTTTTCTTGAATGCAATTCTTACTTTTAGGCCTTTTCGGATTTATTCTTGCTCTCTACCTTTTCAGATTTTTGACACTGCCTTCTTTTATGGGCAGTGAGTTCATGGAATGTGTTTCTGGTTTTTCTGGTTTTATGTTTTTGTTAAAAAAAAAAAAAAACCTACCAGTTTCCGTCAGAGGTTTTGACATCTGTAAAGCAACACTAACTCAAAGTTAATTCCAAAGTCAAGATGATTCTGTCAGTAACATTTTTAAAATGTCTTCTCTTACTTCTATTCAGGTTATTAACTATTTTTTCCATTTTTTTATGTAATGTTATACTTGCCATTGCTTATATCAATGAATGATTTGACTATTCATTTTTATTTGTAAACAAATTGAATTATGCAGTCAGTTTAAAGTTAAAAGAATATATGAAGGTCAGTGACAACCCCTTAATCTAATGTAACCTAAACTTAACAAACGTCAATATTATGACAAACTACTAATTGAAAACTATTTTATGAAACTTTTAAACTCTGCCATTGATTTCAATCCTTAAATACCTCAAATCTTTCCTTTGTCATTCATTTGTAAAGTAAGGTGCTATCACAAAATACCACACATTTAACTAACTCAAACCTAAACTCTTCAGACTTTTCATCCCACACTAAACATAACAAAACATAACATAACATAACATAAAAGATGAGGCAAAATTCAAAAACTCAGCACTTACCATCGGGAATTGAATTGCGACGTACCGCACAGCACCATAAACGTTTCATGGTGTCAGAGAATCGTCTGGCAAATGTATGCCGTGCGTAAGTGTGACTTGAGGTATTTGCTTGACCCTTTAAAAAGGAGCTGGAGGCTTGTCGTACAACCCATTCAACTTCATTCTTTTCATTACAGCTTTTACTTTCATTTACTTAGGACTTTGCATTGGTGATCGAGTGGCAGTAAACCAAATATCTACCAATAATTTACAATAATTTACACAAACTCTCCTTTTTGGAGATGATGCAATTTTTTTATTTCCCGGTCCCACACAGAAGTTGCAGTTTTGTACTGAAAAAAACTAAGTAAATTAAGTGACAAATCACTGTTACAATTGACATTTATTTTAGACATGCGTCTAAAGAATTTCTATTAATTAGTGTTGGGAATATATAAAAAATAATGCGTTAATGCCAGTTTACTCATTTTTAAAAACAAAAATAGATAAAGCATATAAATGTATGGTATTGGAATAAAGAGTTTCGGGTGTTTCGGGTACCAGTGGAAGTCAATTAGTATCTTTCTTTTTGCAAATGTTTGCGAATCACTGGTTATTTCTAGTTTCTAGACAGTCAGAGCGTTGGTAAGTTTACAGTAGAAAAATGAAATGCTGCAGATTGGACGTCATATAATTTTGCATCTGAAACGCAGAACATGTCATGATGGAGTTTATCGAAAGCACAAATCTAAATTTTTACAAAATGATAAGAAAATAAGCCTTTTTTCACCAACGCTATCATTTAATTAACAAAATAAGCATTTCTAAAATCTGTTTAGTCAAAATCAAAGTCAAAGTAAACATTATTGTCATCTCTGCTATATACTGTACAGATACATAGACAGACGAGACGACGTGGCTCCAGTTTTAACAGTGCAGTAGGAAAAAGGGAACAAAGAACAATTAAGGCACATGGAATAAACAATAATAAATAAAGTACAAAATACAAAATATACATTTTAAACTTAACATGGAATGTTAAATAAAACTTTAAACTAGATCTAGAATTAGAAATAGAGGTAGATAGAGAGACAGTTTGGATGCAGTATTACCTACAATGTGGAATTGGCTTTTACACTTTTACACTGGATGTCAAGGAGGTTAGAAATAGTTATAGTATGAAACGAATTCTATATCCAGTCTATTTATACATTCAATGTTCAATATTTGTGCAAATAGTGGCAGCAGTGCAAAAACATTTATTGCAGTGTTGTGTCAACAGTCATTTGAGGAGGAAATAGTCCGTATAGCAGCAAAAATAAAGTGCATCACCGCGACGGTGATGTCTAAAGTGCAGTGGTGCAACAGAGACAGTTAGTTCACAGTCCGGGTGTGTGTGTGGGGGGAAAGTAGCTTGTGGGAAAAAGCTATCGCGCATCCTGGTGGTTCGAGTTCTGATGCTGCGATAGCGTCTGCCGGATGGGTGGAGTGTAAAGAGTCCATGTGAAGGATGTGAGGGGTCGAGCACGATGCAGGAGGCCCTTCTGATGCAGCGTTTGTAGAAGATGTCCTGCAGCAGCGGAAGAGACACTCCGATGATGTTGCCAGCTGCTCTGACAATCCTCTGAAGTCGCCTGTTATCTGCGACAGTGCTGTTTCTGAACCAGACGGAGATGCAGCTGGTCAGGACGCTCTCTATGGTGCCCCTGTAGAACACGGTGAGGGTGGGAGGAGGGAGGTTGGCTCCCTTCAGCCGTCTCAGGAAGTGGAGACGCTGCTGCGCTTTTTTGGTGAAGGAGGTGGTGATGGAGGTGGTCCAGGTGAGGTCATTTGAGATGTGAACTCCCAGGAACTTGGTGTTTTTTACAGTCTCAACCGTGGAACCGGGGATGCTGAGTGGTGTGTAGGTTGGGCGAGTTCTCCTGAAGTTGACAATCATTTCCTTGGTTTTGTCCACATTCAGCAACAGGTTGTTCTCACTGCACCAGGCAGTCAGCTGCTGAACCTCATCCCTGTACGCCGACTCATCGTTGTTGCTGATGAGCCCCACCACGGTTGTGTCGTCTGCGAATTTGATGATGTGGTTTGAGCTGTGCAGGGTGGTGCAGTCGTGGGTCAGGAGTGTGAACAGAAGTGAACTGAGAATGCAGCCTTGAGGAGTTCCTGTGCTCAGTCTGATGGTGCTGGAAACGTTGTCGCCGATTCGGACGGACTGAGGTCTCTCTGACAGAAAATCCAGTATCTAGTTGCAAAGTGAGATGCTCAATCCCAGTCCGCTCAGTTTAAAATGTTACAGTGTGCATTTGATTTGCCTGATGGACAATTTCAAATTAATAGTAAAATTTGTAAAAAAAAAAAAAAAAAAATGCTAATTGTGCAATGACTAAAAAGTGAAAAGATGAGCCAATTTATGTGCACAAATTTAAGCTTTCAGGATTGAGAATGAAGATAAAAACCTCTTGATTACCAGACTGACCTAACCCAAATGCAATTCAAATTATGCTGTAACTTCCTCTACAAATTCCCACGTCTGCTAGGTTTGAAAGATAATTGCGTTGTTTCATGTAACTCCTTGTCATTTTTTCATTTTTCTGATGGTATGCAACAGCACTTTTATTTTTTTACTCTTTAAGAATGTTAAAAGTGCTATTGAGCACTGCACTCAGCGCTCTGCCTGTAATATTTTAATTAGGCAACATTCATAATTTTGCAAGATTGGTTAGTTTTGATGGCGGCCTAATTGTATTATTGTCGATAATCATACTATTACTTATATATATTTATACTATAATTATA
>JAVGVS010003006.1:0-10242 GCA_032718565.1 Distichodus sexfasciatus
GTTGTCAATGGGACCATAGGCTGCTACCCAGTACCTTATGCCACCTGCAACATCTATGGTGACCCCCACTACAACACATTTGATGGAAGCACCTATGACTTCCAGGGCACCTGCACCTACACTGCTGCCGAGGGCTGCTATTTAGAGGGAACACAGCTCACCCCATTTGCAGTTGTAGTGGAGAATGAGAAGTGGAATGAGATCCAGATGAGTCCAAATGTATCCATGGCCAAAGTCGTCATTGTGGAAGTTTACAACCTGACCTTAGTGCTACGAAGAGATCAACTTCATCAGATAATGGTGAGCATAAATCTATGATAATTACTTAACAATAATCAAACTTCAAGTTTGCAGTTGCTGTGATCCAAAGCAACTTACATCTCCTAATTACAGCAGCTGTCTCGCTCCATAAACTTGAGGCTAAGGGCTATTTCCAGGGGGCTACCAGTGGTAGTACTGGCAGTACAATAATAGTGGATTTGAACCTAAAACCTCCTGGTCCTTTGGCGAGCATCCTAATGTTAGCAATATTGCAGTTTCATGAACAGGCAAGACATTACATATATATTATCTCTTCAGGTTAATGGAGTCTTGAGCTACATCCCACTACATTTGGACAATGGGAAAGTAAGAGTCCAGCAGGAGGGCTATCAGTATGTGATCTCTACAGACTTTGGCCTGAGAGTTGCCTACGACATGGTTTATCATGTTAGTATCGCAGTCCCCAGCACATATGAAGGGAAGACATGTGGCTTGTGTGGAAACTTTAATGGTAACCAGAGTGATGAGTTCCTGTTACCAAATGGGAGACAAACCAACAACATTCAGACATTTGGAGCTGCTTGGAAAGTGGCTGTTCCTGGAGTCGTGTGTGATGACGGCTGCAGTGGAGACTTGTGTCCAGTGTGTCCTGAAAACAAGAAAGCTGTATTTGAAAAGGACTGCAGCATCATCACCGACCCTCAAGGTCCATTTGCTGCATGTCAGCTTGTAATTGACCCCAACTCCTACTTCAGGGACTGTGTCTATGATGTCTGCATGGGTGATGGAGATCCCAACATGCTCTGCCACAGTATCGCTGCATACATGATTGACTGTCAGGACTTTGGAGTTGCTGTTCCAAGCTGGAGAACGCCAACATTTTGTCGTAAGTATAAAGACCAACTGGAGAAACTGTTCAAGACCAGTGAAGTGTATTAATTGTGGATTAGTTGTAACAGAAACATTGGTGATGTGACTGATACATGTGTGCTTTGCAGCTTTGAACTGCCCTGCTAACAGTCACTATGAAATCTGTGCTGAGTCCTGTGATGCTCCCTGTCCTGGTCTCACTGACATCATCAGCTGTACTACCCAGACGTGTGCTGAAGGTTGTATGTGCAACGCTGGATTCTTCAACAATGGCACAGGCTGTGTCAAGGCTGATCAGTGTGGCTGCTATGAGAATGGACACACCTACAAGGTAATCACAGAGAGCTATGATAACTTCATAGCAAAGCTACAGCTCACAGGTTTGGTTTGCTGCTTCAATGAAAAAAATGTAGTGTACTGAGCGTGAGAGGAAGAGCCCATCTGATGTCTCCTCTTGCAGATCGGTGAGTCTGTCATCACAGAAGACTGTCAGGAACAGCTGACTTGTCTCCCCTCTGGTGAAGTGCAGCATGAGAACATCAGCTGCAGCAGTGCAGAAGTTTGCCAGGTGGAGAATGAAGCTCTTGGTTGTTACCCAAGACAGTGCTCACTCGAGGCTGGAGGCTCCTTCACACTTTTCAACCAGCAAACCATCACCATCTCATCTATGGGAGCCTTTGAGTTAGTCAAAGTGTGCAGTGACGTTCTTGTCCTCGACTGGTTCCGTGTGGTGGTGGAGCTCCAAGCCTGTGGAGGCCAAAATGAAGTCGTGGCTTTGTACCTCTTCTTTGAAGACATGTTCGTCACTGTTACTGCTGAACAGCAGATTTTGGTGAGTAGCTTTTTAAGAAATATTCCCAGAATTCAACTCATAGAAGAAATGAATCATACAAAAAGAAAACTATAACATCTCAAACAATCCCCTTCTGCAGGTCAATGGGCAGAAAGTTGACAATGTGGAGAGAAATGGCACTTTAGTCTCAGTTTCAGAGGGAATGGTTGTGATTATGAGTGGATCTGATCTCACAGTGTCCTACAGCCAGTCACAGGAGATTACAGTGAGTGTGAGTGAGGTGATGGCTGGTAACCTTTGTGGTGCCTGTGGACAACTTACTGGGGGTCAGATCATCTCTGTTGATGGTGAAAGCATTAACACCTACATGAACCAGTATAGAGCTCCAGAGTTTCCTCAGTGGTGAGTACTGCTTAAGTAATACTGATATCAATCCCAATCGTCTGAATTAATTGTAGGTAAATCAGAATCTTTGATTACAGCTTACTGAGCATTTCTCAATCACAGATGTAATTGGTTGATATACTTCGCACAGAGCATTAACAGAAATTAAAGCTATGATACACATCTTTTTCCTTTCAGCTCACTGTGAACACTTCAGTGACATCCCTTATAAGGAGGACAAGTTATGCACCATGATTTAGGTTTAATCCTTCCTGGAGTCTTTGAATCATCATCCTACTTAGAATCATGATCTTTATCAATCAGCACTAAGTTGTCAGTCGTTTGTCACGGTGTGTTCTTTGATTATTTTCACTAATTTCAGCTTTTTATCCTGTTAGAGTATAATTGATGGTCATTTTTCAGGTTATTTGGTTTTATTCTTTTTAGAATCCTGACATGCTTTAATAGAAATATTTAATCCTATGTGTATGGGTATTGTTTTATATCTGATAGTTTGCTATCAAAATGTAGGTAGGCACATCTTTATGAAAAAGATCAGTGACTATAATTTTAGGAAGAAGTCATATTTTAGTTTAAAAGGTTAAAATACTGGTAGTAATTATTTTACAAACATGAGAGTCTATTCTTAGTAAAATATTGATGGCAAATGATAGCTTAATCATTTTAGTTGAAGAATAACAACTTTTATTTACTTCAAGTAACTAAACTATGGTCAAACCATCAGAATTTTAATTCTGAGCATACATGTGGCAATCTGCACTAAGTGAAAGTCAAGCAACACTTTCATATCAGAGTATTAAACTTGCATTCTGTCATGTGCACTCTGTTCTGTGGCTGGTAGTTGGATTGGGACGTGGCCAGTCACGGTTCAAAGGGTATTTAAGGTTTCACTTCCTCGCTCGCGGCGTGAGTACTCCAGTTATTGGGTTTATGTCTTTGATAGAGTGTGTGTCGTCAGAAAGCGGATTAGTGTGGTAATCCTTACTCTCCGAGTGAGAGAGTTCTGATATCAACTCACATGGCAATCCTACCTACTCGCGCTCTTCAGCCGCATTTGGGCCAACCACCACGCTACAAGGGCTAACTGCTAACAAGTAGCAATGCGCTATATCCTAACCAGATCACTGACAGATTGTGAAAGTGAGGCATTCGGTTCATATCCTAACCAGATCACTGTCCAAATCGCGAGCATTCCTACAGCCGCCTAACGCAGCCGCTGGAGGTTTGTGAGCATCTGTTTATTCCTGCCAAACCCTCATCCGATCACTGACAGATTCACTGTGTATCAAGACCTTTACTCTCTTGTGAAGGCGGTGTGCATGGCAAGACAATAGCAGAGCTGGTTTGAAACACAATGAAAAAGTATTGCCAACAGATTGTTGCAAACAATGAAAAGTAATTTGATTCAGATAATCAAAGATTTGTCAGATATTGTTTTTAGATATAAAAGTTGACTCAGCTGCTCATTGCTTGCAAATATTTGTTCAAGATTGCACAGTGCATTACTGAAATTTCTGAAATCAGTGCCTTACGTAAACATTTCTTAGGTCATATGAACTAAACAGGAATTGAAAAAAATGGTGGCATATGATGGCCCCCCAGGCAAAAGTCCAGGGGGCTCGTGACACTACTAAAGAATCCAGCTTCTGTTGATTCCTTTCAAGTGATCTCCTTCTGTTGTTCTTCTTTCTAACTGTTGCACACAGTCAAATGCACAAATCCAAATTGGCAAGGAAATGACTGGATTCATACATCCGTTTTGTATCCCCTTAAAAATCCATTTCTAACACTTCATCAGCCTTTTATTGGCATTAAAACACTGCATATTTTGCCACTAAAATGTCCCAGACAAACACATTTCAGGTGAGTTAATATTCTGTAAAATGCGATAGTGAGTGATTATTTGTCATTGTGAACACACCACAGCACAGCACACAGTGCACCAAAACGAAATGTGACCTCTGCATTTAATCCATCCGTGAAGAAGCAGTGAGCAGCTAGCAGCGCCCAGGCAGCAGTGCTTGGCGAAAGTACCTTGCTCATGAGTACCGGCCCTGGATTTGAACCTGCAACTTTCTGATCGTGCAGCGAACACCTTACCGTCACACCACCAACTGCCCACTGCATGCAATTAATCATTTATCAATCAACACTAAGTGCAATACAATAAAAAAGTTAAATCAAACCACTATTTGGTGTGTCCAACCTTTCACCTTTGCTCATTAAAATTGCATCAATTCATTATTTTGCAGGTGTAATGTCTAGTACATGATTAAACAATAGAGCAGGTGGTGTTCAACAGCAATGTAAGATGTAGATTACTCATTAAAACAAATAAAACCTGTGGAGGACAAAAGGAAGTAGGTTATATAAAAGCCATGAGTTTAATGACAAAACTCTACAACAATTTCTGAATTCAGCAAACCATCAATCATACCTCTGTTCTACTTATAATCAGAAATTCACACAGTCATCATATTCAGAATAAAACTTATTTGCATTGTTGAATAAGCCAACCACAAGGAGTCATTTTGAATACATGGTAATGCCATATGGAATCAGCAACATCGCCGTAGTCTTCATAAATGAAGCTCTGGGCTCTGTAGCCTTGGAGATAATCCTCCTTCTATAGATGCTGCTCAATGAGGCAGATAAGTGTAAATATTCCAGGTCTGTAACAATCCATCCAAATTTAAAGGTCTAGGGTTAGGGTTAGAGTTAGCACAGACTGCACCACAATGAGATCCCTATTTGACACAACCATGAAGGAGCAGTGGGCAGCAGATGTCAGCAGTGCCCATGGAACAGTGCTTGGGGACAGTACCTTGCTCATGGTGACCTTACTGGGACTTGAACCAGCAACTCTCCCATCATGGGGCCAACAACTTGAGGAACTAGCCTACCTAAAACCTTGCAAAGTATTGGAAACTCTGTTGTGTATGGGACATTTCATATTTTGACTTGTGCTCTTGCATTGCTTCTTTGACTTATTGATTTTGATTTGGATTACCTGCTTGTTTCCTGGTTGCCAGTTTTGGAACATTGCCTATGTTTGACTTTGTTTATACCTATGGTTTGTAATTAAATGCCATCTGCAACTGGATCCAAGTGTGTCAAGTCATTACACCAGTTCAGTAGTCCAAGAATTGGGAGCATTGTTTGGGCTTGCGTCTGGGTGGAGACATAACAAACAATGCCATCTGGCCGTTATTGAGATTCCATCAAGTGGATGCGTAAGAGTGTATAAACATTCATTTTATTATTTTAACCAACCCCTGCAATCTTTGTTTTTCCCTAATTTGATACAATTGCTTGATTGATTGGTATTTTAATGGCTTTTTGGTTACTACCATTTTAGAAGTCTACAACTGGAAGAAAATAACATTTATTATTTATTATTTATTAAGCATTTTGTTATTTCCTTCCAGTTGTAGACTTTTAAAATGGTAGTAACCAAAAAGCCATTAAAATACCAATCAATCAATCATCAATCAAGCAATCATATCAAATTAGGGAAAAACAAAGATAGCAGGGGTTGGTTAAAATAATAAAATAAATGTTTATACACTCTCACGCATCCACTTGATGGAATCTCAATAACAGCCAGATTGCATTTCAAAGCAAAATACAAATATGTAGAGATAACACTGAACAAAAACTATGGAAAATATCTCCATCATGCTCAAGGTCAACATTCCAATCACCTTAAGTTGACAAAAACAACAAAAGGTGTCTAAGGACATAAAACTTACATTACTGAAAAATAGGTCAGCACCTTCTTCACCTGCTGAACACAACATAAATAGTTACAAACTTCACTCACAATGAACAAACCACTGCCACAATTCCCAAGGTTTTGGAAAACATAAACTCATGCAAGAGGTTTGTTGTATAGGACTGAACTCCTGGTGAAATCATAATTAAGCTCAGGTAATAATTTCACGCCTGAGAATACGTTCTCATTTTTATAGGCAGTTCAGGTTATGTTTATTGATAAAGCCTGTTAGCAGAACATATGCATGCTTTTGCAGTCATCCAGAACCTCTGAACCCAATAACAATGGATACTTTAGCAGATTTGTTCTGTTCTTCACAAAGCAAATTATCATCATTACTTGTCAAAATTCTTTAAAACATTTAGTTTTTCTAATACTCTGTTCAACAAAACAGGAACAAATAATAATACTGTACATTTTTCATGATTATTCTCAATGCAAAAATTACACATAATTGTATATACAGCTGGTGGCGGTGATTCACAGCACAGTGCAGTCTGGCTCTAGTGAGTGTATGAGAATAATAGAAAGTTTATTTCAACAGCTGTGACCTGGATTGTGACCATTAAAGCTACCACTGAGGTACTCATGAGCAGGGTACCGTCAAAAAAGCTGCCCACATTTTTAAAAAGTACGGCAATTATATTTCCAGACAAAAAAAGGGGATTTTTATCAGCACATTAATAGTTCAGTAAACATTTAAGTGGCTGGACATTCCACGTGTCTGTATGACCAGTGGCACCACACAAGACGAGCAACAAAGATCTGATTGGCTACTGAAGAGAAAGCCAAGAGAATTTAAGCAAGAATGTGCAGGTCCACTTTGCTCCACTCGTCCCGGTAACGCCCAGGTAAGAGAACCTTTAACTGATCAGTATTTGTACCTTTAAATGGTCATACTGCTGTGATTTAATTTATGTCATAAAGTATTGATAATTAGTGCTGAGTTTGTTAAATTTGGTATAAAGCTTAACTGCAGGTTGTAATGAAATGTTTTCTTTTTTACGCACTGAGAGCAAGAAACATAAAATGTCATATTGCAACATTTCTGTTGTGGATCTCACTAACAAAACATGTGATTCCAAAAATACATATATATATTTTCCCACAGATACTGAAATGAAAGTGTGTCTCATGAGTTTTGCAGCATTGCTGCTCTGTGGTAAGCATCTGTTCTTTTGCTAAAATATTTTGATATTTTGTCGTCAGTATGTCTAATGTTTGCCATACATAAACAATTAAAAATTTTACATCATTATTTCTTTATTATAATATAGTTTATAATCTAATCCTACTTTAGATTCATTATTACATCATCTCACCAGAAATCCACATCTGTCTTTAAATGTTTTTCTCCAACACGGCTAGTGTATTTATCCTTTAGAAGAGTGGTACTGCTACACAAGGATTAAGGTTAGGTGTTAGGGTTAGGGTTAGTTGACCCCAAAAATCTTAGTGCTCACTAAAACATATGATTTTTAGTACTTGCATTATGGAATTCTGCTTCATTTAAGTAATAAATGAAGGTTAGGTGTTAGGATTAGGGTTAATCAGTATTTCATTTAAACAGGTTGCAGAAAATGATTTTTAAAGTTACACTTTTCAGAAAAGATTTGTTCATATCTGGGCAAAATGGCAGGTGCTATGCAATGAAATAACCTGGAGAAACGTCCCAGATCTCACTGTGAAATACATGCATCTTTTCAAAGAGCTAAAGGGTGATCTGCACATTTTATTGACTCTCAGCAGGAAGAATTCAATTCAATCTTTAAAACAAACAATGCAATGCCACTGTGGTACATCATGCAGCAGAAAAGCTGAAGAGCAGTTAGAGAACATTGGCTGTAAGTTATATTCTGCTCAGAACCGCTAGTTCAAATAACTGGCTATTCTCATACTCACAGCAGCAATAATATGTCAAAAACATTGTCCTCGTTATAAGCATATATACAGACTAAAAAGTAAAGAATTCACAGCTTCATCCCAGAGGAGACATACAGTTATTCAACTACAAACATTCACATGGAAAACTATGTGATTGAAATAGAACTACAGCTGCAAACATACAAAATAATACAGAACAAACACAATCTTTGTTTGAATTGCACTTATTATATTTAAGACATAATTCTTACAGTGAAGTGCATAAATGTGATAATCACTCAATCCCTAAACCCCAAGATTCAACAAGTAGACTGTCCCTTTTAATTTGTATCTGTAAATTACTCTGATTAATAGTGGCAACATTTTCATGCTCTGTTTTTTTTGCAGTTCTTTCAATCCATTAACAAAATCAACTAATAAAAAAAATTATCTACCTTTCAGGGCTGTGCTATGCAGGACCGGCAGGAAGACAGTTTGCTGTATCCTTCATGCAGAATTTCATTGCAGGCATGAAAGAGCCTAAGAGCTTACTGATCAAGGTTTTTAACCCAAACAACACAACAATTGCTGAAGTAAATGTAACTGCGCTGGGAACGGAGTATCAGAAATTGGTTAAACCAGGGCAAGGGGAGGTGTTTCAGCTACCTTGCGAAGTGGAAATGATTGGAAGCTCAATAAACAAGTTGACAGTCCAGGTTGAAGCTGACCAAGACATTGTTGTTTCATCTTTCAACTTCAAACTCTACTCAAGTGGTGCTTCACTGATCTACCCGGTTAAAGACTGGGGCACAGAGTACTACATATTTACTCCAAGGAGCCCATTGTCTCAAAACATAATCCCTAATGCCTACAAAGAATTCTCCATTAGTAACTACGATAAACAAAATACAGTCAAGGTGTATCTGTCTTGTGCAGTGAGATTCCAGGGGCAGGATTACACTGAAGGAAGTGTACTCACACTCAATCTGGAGCCTTTTGAAAGTGTACAAATCCAAACGGAAGAGAACAATGAACAAAAGACATACAATCCCACCAAAGGAGATTTGACCGGTAGCAGAGTCGTTGCTGACCAGCCTGTAGCGGTCTTTACAGGCCACAGCTGCTTCTGGTTGTTTGCAGGATGTGACCACGTCTATGAGCAACTACTTCCTGTCAGTAGCTGGGGGAAAGAATTTATTGTAGCACCAATTTCTTACCCAAAACCTTCTGCCAGATACGACAGCGTCATCATTCAAGCCTCACAGAACACTCAAGTAGCAGTGACCAGTCAGAATGGTTCAACCTCAACTACAGAAATGCAGCCTGGTGAAACAAACAAAGTGCACATCAAATGGCCAGATTCTTTGTACATCACTGCAGATAACGGGATTCAAGTGTTGTATGAATTTAATGGAGGAATCAACACAGAAGGAGTTTTAAACGACCCATTCTTGATGAACATCTTGCCAACAAATCAGTTTGCAACTTCTTACACACTACTTGCACAACCTGGATTTACAAATGAAGCAATTATAGTTGTGCGCAGTAGTGACAGCAGCAGTCTAAATCTGGGTAAAATTCCCACATCCAAAACTCCACAATGGCTTCAAACTGGTGGAGGTGAATATTCATGGACAGATGTCAGTTTTGGTGAAGTGTCAGGCTTCTTTGAGGTATCTAACCCAGACTCAAAGTTTGCTCTCTATGGATTTGGTGTGGCAGATGTTAATGGTTATGGGACTTCAGCCTTCAGTAACTTTCAGGGTAAGATTCAAAGTTTGACAGATTAAAAAATCCATAATACAAATACATATTTTGTTAAAAAGGAGTGGGTTTTTGTTGAACTACATCATCTTCACACAGCTGATCCACAGTGTCCGGCAAACAGCTATTTTGAATCCTGTGCCAGTCCCTGTGTTGCTACCTGTGAGAACCCTACAGCTCCTGCAACATGCAATGCTGGAAACTGTGTCCAAGCCTGTACGTGTAATGAGGGATACATACGTAGTGGAAACCAGTGTGTCCCTACGTCCCAGTGTGGCTGTGTGTTCAACACTGGAGAGGAGAAACGCTACCTTCAGGCTGGAGAATCCATCTGGGCTGATGACACTTGCAGCATAAAGTGCACTTGCAGCCCAAGCGGTGGTCAAGTTGTCTGTGAGAGTGCCAACTGCCCATTTAAAACAGCATGCAGTGTTGTCAATGGGACCATAGGCTGCTACCCAGTACCTTATGCCACCTGCAACATCTATGGTGACCCCCACTACAACACATT
>JAVGVS010003007.1:0-10237 GCA_032718565.1 Distichodus sexfasciatus
GAGAGAGTGAATGAATGAGAGAGAGAGAAAGAAGAAGGGAGGAGGAAATGGAGAGAGAGAGTCAGAGTGAATGGAACAGAGAGAGAGGGAGGTGTAGAGGACCATCGCTAGTCTGATCACGTCGTGGCGCTGTGCAGAGCGAGGCGGTTAGCGCTGACGTCACAAGCAAGCGTGTTGGTGAAGGTGGAGGATTTAATTCCCAGCGGAGGAGAGAGATGGACGAGTGCAGCAGTGTGTACACCAGACACCCATCTGATCACAAAAAACACTACAAAATACGCTAATGTTGCCCACTGCGCTAAAATGACAGCTACCGTGCTAATGCAGCAATACAATCCAGATAAAAATAACGATGAAAATATATCCTGCTAAAATGCTATTACAGCTGCTAATATATAAACTCCAATTAAAATGCTAATGCTGTTACTAATATATAACTGTCTGTTAAAATGCTAATGCAGATAGACATACAGTATATAAAATCCAGCTAAAATGCTAATGCATATGCTAATACATGAAATCCATTTTAAATGCTAATACTGCTACTGATATATAAACACCAGCTAAAATGCTAATGGAACTACTAAAATATAAAATCCAGCTAAAATGTAGCTATAAAATATAAGAATATATATATAAAATATAAGAATAGATAGATAGATAGATAGATAGATAGATAGATAGATAGATAGATAGACAGATAGAATTTCTAGCCACTAGTCCCTAAATAAGTAATATTTGCAATTCTTTCAAGTTTACTCATCACACTGATCTTACCTTCTTTTCTTTATTTCTGATAATGAAATCTACTCGTAAATTTTTCATTCTGCTTTTCATTTCCAGGTCATGCTTTTTCAGAAGAACAAAAAGACTATCACACTTCCGTTAATAAGGCTTTACCGTTTCTGTGATGCTTTACGCAACCGTTATTGCGGAAAGAACTGGATTAAGGTTAATCTTAACTAAACCTGCTGCAACCTCGTATTAAAACCCCCAACACAATCCTAAATATAATATAATATAATCCAGCACGATCATCTCAAGTCATCAACATCAACATCACCGTCAAACATTATGAAACACCGTAATGCCGTCCCCAAGCACTGCTCCCCTGGCGCTTGTTAGCTGCCCACTGCTCCTTCACGGATGGGTCAAATGCAGAGCTCACATTTGGTTGTGGTGCACTGTGTGCTGTGCTGTGGTGTGTTCACAATGACAAATAATCACCCACTTAAATAATCACTTCAATAAGATAGATAGATAGATAGAAAGGGTGTACATTAGTCTCTACAAAAAGGCTATATACTGTATACACACACACACACTTTAAGCATATTCTCCAGCATCTTCTGAAAGACACGCTGCTTAAAAAATCATAAAGCATGTGACGTGTGCAGGTGCTCAGGGGATGAAGGAAGAGATGAATGATTTACAGAACACACACTGGAGTGTGTGTTTGTGTGTGTGTGTTTGTTTGTGTGTAAACAGGAAGTGAACAGTGACTAAAGTGACAGTAAGACTTTGAGTGCATGTGGGAGAGCTGAGAACGCTTTTCCAGAGGAATATTCTGGAAGTGAAGGAGGTCAGGCCAAATGAAATCAGAGCAATCGGGATTTAAACCCGTGGAAAACCCACTGCTCGTGTTCCCCCCCAAGGTTTACGTCAGCTTTTTCAATACGATTGATCTTATGTAATCAATATTAATCACAGCTGAATGGTATTAATTTGATGGCCTTTTTATCTTTTTGTGTAAGACTGTACTCACGTAAATATGTATTAAACGGTTTGTGCTGACGCAGGAAAGGAAAATAATGCACTTATAATTAAATGAAAAGGAGGAGTAAATTTGTGACCCGATCTGCCGTAATGAGTCGGAAGTCGGTGTTCTGTTTATTTAGATACGGGCCGATTGTGTTGAAAAACATCACAAAAATATCGATTTTTCTTTTTTGGAGACCAGATTAATTTTGAAGACCTTTTCTTTCATATAAGACCAAAAAAGAAAAATGGATATTTTTGATGTTTGTCAACATAATCGGCCCGTATCTAAATAAATAGAACACCGACTTCCGACTCATTACGGCAGATCGGGTCACATTTGTTGTGAATGCAGACGGGTATTGGATATTGCATGGAGCGTATTTTATCTTCATACACTGTGGTGTTAAATGCAGAAAACTGTAAAGCATAGAAGCTCTGTGTAAAGCCACATAATTACAGGTGACGGAAATCATAGTAACATCATTTCACCTGCTGAAAATGCCAGTAAGAGAGAGGAATGGAGAGCAGTGAGATGGCCGAGAGACAGACACCTCAAGCATCACTCCAAAAATCCTGGCTAAGTTGCTATAGAAACTGCACAAAAAAGCTCTCCACCGCTTTGGTCTGCTCTTTTCATGCAGTGGACGGTGGAATGTAAATGGAAAGCTGCAGTGTCATGAGACTAGTAGAGTATCAAAGTGTGAGAATAAAACGCTGTCCTTCATCGTAAAGACATTAAAAAACACTGTTATTACACCGAAAAGTGTAAAGTGTAAATTACTTTCATCAGTTAGCTTTCACGTCAGCAGGCGTTACTTTATCAGCAGGCGTTACTTGTTTTACTTTCTCATCTGGACGTGTTACTTGCTAGTCAGGGGGTGTTATTTTCTCATCGGCAAGTGTTACATTTTCAACAGCAGGCGTTACATTCTCATCAGTAAGATGCTTAACCCCTTAAGTTGCTCTTAGGGAACTGTCCCTAAAATTAGAAATTGTAAGTCAATCTGGATTAGAGTGCCACAAACATAAATGGAAATTCGCAGTGTCATTAATTTTTGTTGTGTTAACCTTATTAACCTCATTGTGTTATTATGTGTTGCACTGTGGCCATTGGGGAACACATTTTTGTATAATTTCGAATGACCTCCTGCCCCTCACACAAACTCACATAAAAAATAAGGCTTATTTGAAGTCCTTCTTGAGAAGGCCAGCTGCTTTAGGGCTGAAAATAACACTCATTACTGCAGCTGCGCTTTTTAGTTTCTGAAGAAGAGCTCGCACAGATGAAAGGAGAGAATAAACACCAATAAATATCCGGGTTTACTCAGAGGGACTGAGTTGGGTTTGTGTTTAGCTCATTCCCAGAAACGCTTCTGGCTTCGTCAAAACCGAGGGCCTCTAACTCTTTGCGACAAAACTTCCGGACGGGGCAAAAAGGGGATTTTTATTTTCTGTGACATTGTCGGGAGATAAACAAACGAACGCATGAATAAATAAACCGCCGTTGCCAAAATGACAGCAATCCATCTCTGACCTACAAAAAAAGCACCTGCTCTCCAGTTGGGGACTTTATCCAAACAACTGAATAATTAATGAACTTCGCAGGCGAGCACTTAGCCACGCTGTTGTCTCAGTACCGTCGGAAAACCCAAAACTGCAGGAAAACGTGGCAGTGCTATTCTGGGGATAAAATGTAAAAGGTGGCTCTGGGTCTAGAGGTTGTGGGTTCAAGACCTCCAGCACTACCACCACTGGGTCCTTGAGCAAGACCCTAAACTCCAAGTTGCTCCAGGGAGACCTGAAATTAGACAATGGACATTTTCTTGGATAAGAGAGTCTGCTCTTGTGTTGTGTGACACTTGTATTGGGTTGTGTCACATTTCCATTGTAACATGTCACACTTGTGTTGGGTGTGTTTGCAGTGTTTGTGAAGTTACGTGTTTTGTGTGTTTGCAGCACGTCTATGAATGTGCAGCACGTTTGGGAAATACGTTCCACATGTCATTTTGATGAAAGTGTTTTCCGAGTTTGTGTAGCGTCTTCGTAATTGCATGTGCGTTATCACTTTGATTAATATGTTTTGTTGCTTTGCAGCACGTTTTCTTCCTCGGCCACCCCAGAACATACAAATAAGCCTAAGCATATGACTTTTGCAGCTCTGTTGCCATCTGGTGGAGCTCATTCAAACCTTGATGCATCAATAAACCAAAGTACAAAGGTGAAATAAAGCCTTATATGGAACCCGAAGGTTGGTATCTGGAAGGTCTCGGACTGCTTTTGCATTTTCTATTAATATATTGCAAGAAAAAGAGAGTGCGTGTTGAGTAGCACCACATCCTGAAACACTGAAACTCTCATTTACAGTCTGACGAGATGGTACGCCTGTCGTACATTAATAGCTCGTCTCTCTCTGCATAACAAAGTGCCTCTTTATAAAGGTGTTTGCTGCTCACAAGCTCTAAAAAGAGGTGACACTAACGACACTAATGGCAGAGGAAACTAAACGATAACGGACAGGGAATAGACTAAGTCAACTAAACAATGAATAATCAAGACAACGAGACAACACAAGATTTGAGGTGTTTTATGTGTGTGTGTGTAACTGTGCATAAATAAAATGCAAACTTTGCAAATGTAGTTTTGAATCTTAAGTGGAATTTTTCACTTGCATGTTTATTTGCACGTAGATTACACACTTTTGCATAGATTACGTGCAATCTTTGAACATGTATTTTTGCATGCATATTTAGGTCTAGACTGCAATCTTTCACTTGCATTTTTATTTACACATTGTATACATAAAGTACAATCTTTTATGTGCATTTTTATTTGCATGTACTTTGATGTAGGGGAATTGAAATCATACATTTTTTGGTAAAGTGCAATCTGTATATTATATAGATAAAGTGCATGCTTTTGCCTTACTTTTATTTGCATATTTTATCATTATTGTGCAGTCTTTGCATGTGTACTTTGCAAATACTCATTGTGTAGATGCATTTATTCCCACATGCATTTTTGTACAGATAAAGTGCAGTCTTTTACTATATATATACAGTATATACTGCGTATATTGTGGAGTGGCGTTTGGGGACGGTACCTTGCTCATGAGTACCTAAGTGGTACCTTTTACCGCTCCAGGACTTGATCCTGCAACCTTCCGATCACAGGGCGAAACTGTGTTCATGATTGTATGTACTGTAAGTGCATGATAAAAGGACATTAAAGAATCTTGAATCTGTTGTATAACAGCAATAAAGCTCTCACACTCGTGGCATATTGTGAAATAACATCACGGCTGTAATTTTCCACCTCCAAATCCCAGCGCGTCTTTAAAGTGCGGTCGTTCTGACATTTGACAGTTAAAAATCCCCAGAACGAATCACAGGCTCTGTGCTTTATAAACAAGTTCCTTCTCTAGAAAAGCTGGAGGAGGGAAGATAAACGGTAAGAGTGCAGGCAGACGTAAGGTCCAGATGGCGGTAAATGAAGCTGGAGGAAAAGTTCGGAAAGGCCGTGCCTTCTGTCAAGTGTCCAGAATCTCCATAAAAAGAGTTGCGGCCAAAAGAAGCTTCCGGTAACTCAAACTTAAACTAAGGACTTTGTGAGGTGCGATCAGTGTTGGGGAGCAGCTGAATAAAATTAGTGATGCTACCAATTTCACTTTGTAACTTTTCCAGTAGCTTGATATAATTGTCACGGATAGTGCAGCAGAGTGGCTTCATTCTTACAATAAAGATGGTTATTGCTCTCTCTTTACAGCTATTTTCAGCTAGCAGGGGTTTGTGATTGGTGTAGAATTGACAGAAGTGGTATCTGATTGGCTACCGTGCTCTCAGCGTCATAGCACGCTCTTGTCTGCTGCAAGATGGAGTCGGAGGATGGGAGTCCACCTTGGCCGAGACAGAAACAAGAATGTAATTCGAAACACGCTCTACCTCCAAAACCTTGTTGAAACTTTATTGTAATTTTTTTACGTTGCTTTAAGAGTACAATACAGCACAAGTGTTCAGTATTACTGGATGAAACAGTTTGTATGGAGTTAGCTACTTTTTCTTGGTAGCTTGTAGTGTAGTAACTGCTATATTAAAACAGCAGATTGTAGTGGAGCTTAGATACTTTTAATCGTAAGTAGCTTGCCGTTTGAAAAGCTAGCTTCACCAACACTGGTGTGATTTTTGAGAGAAAAATGCTTTAACAAACATGTTTGTGAGTGGACATTAAGGCAGTTGGTAGAGCGACGGTTAGGGAGTTGGTCCTGTGATCAGGAGGTCGTCGGTTCAAGTCCCGGACCAGTAAAGGTACTGTCCCCAAGCACTGCTCCCTGGGCACTGGCAAAAAGCTGCCCACTGCTTCTTCACGGATGGGTCAAATGTGGTTGTGGTGATGTGCTGTGTTCACAATGACAAATAATGACTGACTTAAAAATCTCATTTTCATCATTTTAGAGAGTTGGTTTGTGAGTAAGGTTTAGTTTTTAACTCCAGTGTCGCTGTTTCCTGTTTACAGTGGCCACGCAGCGTCAGCATCAACCGAACTCGCTTTAACACAAACATTTAGAGAAGTCGTGACTAAGCTCCTCTGTGTTTAGACAGCGGAGCACTTTGAGTCACACGAAGACTTCAGCTTAACGTCAGAAAAACAAGAGACCAAAAAAGCAAGACCAACACTGACAGGATCGAGGGGAAAAACTAGGAGTGAAACGATACATCGATACGTAGATCAGTGAGCCTCGATCCACAACGAGAACATCAATCACACATCATACATATTTCAGTGTTATTTCTAATTGAACAAGTTTCTCTTTCGTTCTCTCTCCATCCCTCTCTCCTTCTCTCTTTTTCAGTGTCTATTTCTCTTTTTCCCTTTCTCCATTCCTCCTCTTTCTTTCTTTCTTTCTTTCTTTTGTTCTTTCTTCCTTTCTATCCCCCTTTCTTTTCTCTCTCTCTCGCCCTCCCTCTTTCCATTTTATCTCCCCCTCTTTCTCTCTAACTCTCTCTCTCCTTCTCCCCCTCTCTCTTGCTCTCACTCTTTTCCTCCCTCCCCTTTTGTCAGTGTCTCTTTCTCTATTCCTGCCACCCTCTCTCCCTCCTTTTTTTTTCTTTCTCTCCATCCCTCTCTCTTTCTCTCTGTCTGTCCTTTACTCTCTCCTTTTCTCTTTTTCAATGTCTTTCTCTCTTACTCTCTCCCTCTTTCCTTCCTTTCTTTCCACAGCCTTTCCTTTCTTTCGCTCTCTCTCTCTCCTCTCTGCTCTTTCTCTCCTTCTGTCTGTCTGTCTCTCTCTCTCCTTTCCGCCTTTCCTTTTCAGTGTCTTTTCCTCTCTTCCCGCCCTCTCTCGTTCTTAATCCTTCTCCCTGCCTCTGAACTTTTTATCCCTCTCTCAGGTTTTTTCTTGTGAGGTGTGTTGTAAAGAGCAGCAGCGCCGACTAGTGGTCAGCATCTGTTCCCACATGTTTGTGGTGTTTCTGCTTTTCAAACTGATTCTTACTTCTGTCTTTATTCTATCTCTATCCCTCTCTCTTTAATCTCTCAACCTTTACTCTCCATCTTTCTATCTACTTCACCACCCCTTCTTCCTCTCTCTCTCTTCCTCTCTCTCTTTTAGTGTCTCTCTTTCCCTAACTCCCTCTCTCCATCCCTCCCTCTTCCAATTTTCTTTCTTTCTTTTATCCCCCTATTATTTCTCTCTCTCTTCATTCCGATCCTCTCTCTTTCTTCCCTTTTCTTTCCTTTCTCTCTCTCTTTTCCTCCCTCCATCTCCTTTAACACATTACAGTGTGCCCTCTGCAATTCAATAATTTTGTGTTTCTCCTTGTGTGCCACTAGAGGGCGCTATAGATACACCATCATCATCATCATCATCAGCCTCCCTTACAGTTAAAATGACTAAGTTACTGTATAGAATATTGTAACTGTATGAACAATATTCACTGTATCAATATTGTAAGAATGGCCCACTCTAGGGAATAACCCTTATCATCCAGTACTGATATTTTTGGATGTTTTTAGTAAAGATGCTGAGTTGCCATGACAACAGTTTTTACACTCTTTGCATTTTTATGTTTAACTTCTACAAACTAATACCATTACTAAGAAGGAAGGAAGGAAAGAGGGACAGGAGAAGTGAAATGAAGGAAGGAAGGAAATAAAGAGTGAAGAAAGGATGTAAAGAAAGAAAAAAGGTAATAACAAAGGAAGGAAGAAGTAAAGGAATAAAGGAAGCAAGGAAATGAAGGACGGAAGGAAGAAGTAAAGGAAGGGAGAAAGGACTTTATTTATCCCCATGGGGCAATTCAGTGCACATAGAGCAGTGACATATAGAGTAATCACAGTGTAAGGCATAACAATCACAACAATAAGAGTTGAAACAAAGTAAATGAATGAATGAATGAATGAATGAGTATAATTAAATTTACATAAAGTGCAGGTGTTGTTCATGTGCAGGGAGAGCAGACTGGATTTGTTTCACTCTCTATGTGATCTCTGAAGGTTGTCTTACTGCCTTGATGTCGAGTTTTGTCTCGTCTCTTTGTGGTTGAGTCGTATCGATCGTCCATACAGCTGCATTAAACTCACATCAACACCTCCAGGTTCCACTTCTACATCCTCCAACTCGGACACAGAGGGCACGCTGAGAACGTGAGGGCAGTGAAAAGAGTCGCAACCAAACAAATCTGGAGTCTGGAATCGTCTCTGTTCACAGATTCCCGTAGTGAGGAAGAACGGAATGTATAAAGAGAGAGATAAAAAAAAAATAATGGTGTTGTTCCAGTGCCAGTCCCCAATTTGAAATCGTTGCCATGTTTTTCCACGGGGGAAAAAATGGTGCTGCAAAATCCGTCAACCTTGCTGGTCTGGAAAATAAATTAATGCTATTTAAATGATGATCTTAACAGAACTGAGGAAGCACACAGAAATTTCTTTCTTTGATTTATTTAGGTTTGAAGCAGCATCTAAAAACACAAGGGCCAGAAATTGCATTATTGCAGTGTGCTAAAAAAAACAAACAAACTGCATAAAAAGGTTAAAAACATTAAAAAGCAAAAATGATAAAGGCTGTTTCTAGACGCTTCTACTGATTACAGCTGAGGTAGCTCTTAAATTATTTGCTGTTTTAATGTAATTTTATGTCAGGAACGGGCTAAACACAAGAAAAATAGTAGCACAGTCTCCTTAATCGAGACGCCCCCTTGTGGAAAAATAGGGAAAGACAATCGTGGTGGTGGTGCCCCCTTTGGCCAAAATAGAAGATAAGAATATTTTTGGACATATAAAGAGAGTCTCTACAAACAAGAATGCAGAATTTGTTCATTGATTCAAAGACAAGCAAAAATTTTACTTCTCCATATCAACGAAAAAACTAGAGGCACCCATGATTTTTTTTAACATAAACTAGTAAACTTATAAAATTTCAAGTTCCAGCTCCACCAAGTGCAGTATTAAACCACAAATATGCTTCACTTCTGTCCCAAATCTAATCTCAATGCTTTATTTCCCCCACATTTCAATGGAGAGTAAAGGCCAAGCGGGAGGTCATCCGTCGCTCCTGCTCTGAATTAAGACGAGTGGAAAGAGACGGCCATGTTTCGTTGACAGACTCGTTTACGTTCTGCTCGACCCTCGGCCACTTCTCAGCCCCAAACACCTAAAGATGTAGTGACACACAGCGCTCACAGATAATTAAATATTGATTTTTCGCGTTCCTCACTCCTACATAAAATTGTCCTGAGCCTCCCAGTAGTAATTCACTTTTTTAGGGAGAAACGGAGGAGGAGGAGGAAGAGGAAGAGGAGGAGGAGGAGGAAGACTGAGTGTGGAGTGGATTAAAAACATTGTGAAGTAGCCAGTCAGGAATTATTGAATATACAGGTTGGACATCTGTACTAAGGAATGACTGCTGTTCTTTCACCAAGAAAGATGAGAACAACCAGTTAGCAGAATTGATAGGAAAAAAGTTTTTAAACAAATAATTTTTTGGGATATACATCATTATAAAGAGGATCTTCTTCTTCTTCCTCTTTCGGCTTTTCCCTTCAGGGGTTGCCACAGCGAATCATCTGTCTCCATTTAGTCCTATCTTCTGCGTCCTCTACCCTCACACCAACGAACTTCATGTCCTCTTTCACCACATCCATAAATCTCCTTTTTGGTCTTCCTCTCAGCCTGCTGCCTGGTGGCTCCAACCTCAGCATCCTTCTACCTATGTACTCATTATCTCTCCTGTGGACGTGTCCAAACCATCTCAGTCTGGCCTCTCTGACTTTATCTCCAAAACATCTAACATGAGCTGTCCCTCTGATGAACTCATTCCTGCTCCTATCCATCCTCGTCACTGCCAAAGAGAACCTCAACATCTTGAGCTCTGCAACCTCCAGTTCTGCCTCCTGTCTTTTCCTCATTGGCACTGTCTCCAAAACATACAATATCGCTGGTCTCACTACTGTCTTGTACACCTTTCCTTTCATTTTTGCTGAAA
>JAVGVS010003008.1:0-10233 GCA_032718565.1 Distichodus sexfasciatus
TAATAAAACACAGATCCAGCTTTTCCACATGAAATCCCGGATAAACAAAAACACGATGGCAATCTAAAGCACATGGGGTTTCGACAGGAGTGACAGGATTTGGAGTGAAATTGCAAACAGTGAGTGAAGATTCCTCCAAACATGGTCTTCCATCTGTAAAATAAAACCATTTCATTGATAAACATCCTCCGCGATGGCTCGGTGCTGGATTATTATTATTTTTTGGCTCTATAATAACCTTCAATGTAAAATGCAGTACAGATGAGCAACACCTTCAGTTTTAGGGGGCGTTACTAAAAACAAAGGAAACTTTTGTGGAGGGCAGACTCTTCATAATTCCCTTTTAGCTCCTGTCTCCTCTTTACACACCGCCTAATTAATATCGCTCTGAATCAGGCCGTTGAGGGATTTTGGTTTAATACCAGTTTGCTGACAGAAATGTCCTCAGATAGTGTCACGTCACGCAAGCAGAAGAAAACTAAACTATCAACTACAAATTCCACCTTATGCAGGCTGGAATTTATATAAACCAAAACATAACACCAACCGTGCCTACATTTGAAAATAATTATTAAAAAGGGAATATTTTTATGTTACATATGTAACAGGAAAGATTCCCTACGGGTTATTTTATGGTTCTATTAAAAAAATAAATAACCTCAAATGAACGATAACAAAACCTTCAGGGAACATTTACTAAGGGTTATTTTATAGTTCTATAAAAATAACCTCAAATGAACGTTCACAGAACGTTAAAAAAAGGTTACAAAAACATAACCTTAATAGAACCTGCAGGCAGTGCCGTATCTACCATTGAGGACACCGAGGTCATGTCCTCGGTATTTTTTCCCGAAATTTCAAATTAGTCAAAGCTGAAATCCAGCAATGATCAATGCCAAACACAGAACCCGGTCCGTGTCCGAATCCATATGTCGTCTGTATTTTCTCCAGAGGTGGACAGTAACTAAGTACATTTACTTGAGTACTGTACTTAAGTAGAGATTCTGAGTATCTGTACTTTACTTGAGTGGTATTTTTCTTGGAAACTTACGACTTTCACTTCACTACATTTGAAAGACAAATACCGTACTTTTTACTTCACTACATTTCTACCAAGGTTCTCGTTACTTGTTTCTTCCAAATCTGTGGATAAAGTGGATGTTATTCCCCCTTTTCTAAAAGGTGATTGGTTGTTTGGCAGGTGACAGTCTATCAGTAGGGTTACGTCACGCCTGTAGACTGGAACTATAAAACCAAGTTCAGACAGTTCTGCTGTTTTCTGTCTTGATTAAAACATTGTTGCTGTTGGAAAGTCATGAAGCTAGAGGTGTAGAGCTGGGTTTTAAGCAGGTTGGAATGTTGATTTGATGTTCTGAGCTGCATTTACAGCTGTCCTCCTGATTAAGTTGGGGTTGTGTTTCATTCTCTAACATTCCACCAGTTCCTCATTTTACAGCGTCTACAAGCTAGTCAGAGGCATTAGGTGTTGTAAGTGTTGTGGCAATAATGCAACAATGTGGTGAAAGAAGATGTACTTTTAAAACTTAAGTATTTTTTCAAACAAGTACTTCAGTACTTTAACTTAAGTAAAAATTTGACTGTATGACTTTCACTTGTATTGGAGTAACATTTGACTAGTGGTATCTGTACTTTCACTTAAGTAATGACGTTAACTACTTTGCCCACCTCTGATTTTCTCCCAATTAAATTCACATTCTCCGTCTAATCTCAAGTGAAATCTCCGCCTCTATCTGTCTTTGCAGGCAGCGGCACTTGACGTCACGTTACGCTACAGATTCAGAGAGTCGGGAAAGCCGGCAGACTGATTGTATGTTTTTTCACGTAAGCTAATACATCGTAGTGTGGTCTTGAGCGAAATGCAGACACGAAGAAGAACTTGCATCAAACGAAATGAAGTTTTAAAAAGCCCACAACAGAAGGGCAGGGAAAGAGTAGGAGAGAAGGTGAGCCTGTGTGCGTCAAGCGCGAAGTTCCATTTGTCATTAGAATCTCGAGAAACACACAAAACTACGTCGTCGCAGGCAGTCCTATAGGACTGACTTAAACAGGCTTGTTCGAGTTTGCTGGCTAAGTAGATGGATAGGACTTTATCCGTTAGACGGTCAACTAAGCAACCTCAGCAACAGTGACTTTTGCTCAACGAAAAAAGTCCCACTCACAGTCACAGCCAGCCATTCGACGAGCCCGTTTAGTCGGATATGCGCAGCCTGCTCATCTGTGATATTTTACTGTGAACTAGCAGTAGGCTAGGCTAGGCTATGCCATGGTTCCTGATGGCCTCGTTGTGATTGAAGTAGCCTCGATTGCCCATATTCAGGAGGCGCTAAAGATGCAGAGTCACTTACCTCTGCTGCGGAACCTGCACTGGCTCCCTGTGGCTGCTCGCATCAGGTTCAAAACCCTAACACTTGCCTTCAAGGCCAAGGATGGATCTGCACCTCCTTAGCTATCAGCACTTATTAAACAACGTGTCACTTCTCGTCCTCTGAGAGCATCAACTGCTGCTCGTTTGGAACCACCGCTACTTAAGAGAAGAGGAAAACATGCATCGAAACTCTTTGCAGTGCTGGCTCCTCAGTGGTGGAACCAACTTCCGCTTGCCGTTAGAACGGCTGAGTCCCTTGCTGTCTTCAAACGTCGTCTGAAGACACACCTCTTCAAAGAGTATCTAGGGGACTAATTTACCTTTTATGTAAACCTTTTATTTAAAAAAAAAAACAAAAAAAAAAAAAAACCACTAACGTGTGTCTGTCTGAACTTCTTTCCTCTAACCCATTTTCTTTCGTTAAAGTATAAAACTTAGTCCGTGGTAATTTGGTTTAACTACAGATGTCGACATAGCTTATGGATCTAGGAACAGTTGTGGACTACAAAGCACTGTTGTAAGTCGCTCTGGATAAGAGCGTCTGCTAAATACTGTAAATGTAAATGTAAATGTACCTTATCCATCTATGAGACAGGCTACTGCCAGTTCAGAAACATATCATTCGATAATCAATAGGCCTTTTTACAAATATTGTGATAACAGCCGACAGCCTAATCATAAAAATAACCGTAACCATATGCTAATGAATAATGTGAAAAGTGTCCCCCTCAATAGCTTACTTATTTTTTGCACGTTGTCAATCAAGGGATAACAGCAGTAGGCGATTGCAATTAGGCTACCATTCATTTTTTCATTCATTTAGCTTAAATTCTTTTTTTTTTCTTTTCAATCAGTTCTGAGACGTTTTGTTAGTACAGGCTAGTCCATGGGTGATGAGAGGCTATCCAGTCTAGCTCTCATGCATGTCCACCAGAACATTGAAATTGACCCCCATCGAGTGCTCCAGAGATGGGATGCTTCTGGCCACAGGAGAATTGTTACTTGTTTTGACAAGAGGTGAGACTTGATGTAATCTAACAACATGAACTAACTGTTATGACGTGTGTTGCATGCACTACAGTCGGTGCTGTATTAATAGGAGGAAAGGGGAGGAATAACTGATGTAGTAATTGTTTTTTTTTCTATTCATTATGTCATTACAGTTAATGATGTGAACACTGGATGGATGGATGGATTGATCTCCACCACAAGACAAGAGGCCAGATTATTCTCTCTCTTATTCTCACACACATAGACGCACAACTACAGACGCACGCATATACTGTACAAATTTTACAATCTCACACACTTTGCCTCTATTAAAACATACCGTTCACAGAGGCATACACACACCCTCTCTAGGCCTACTGTATGTCTCTCCACATACACCCACAAATGGCCGATTTGAAAAAATGACCTCGGTATTTGAAAAATCCTGGCTACGGCGCTGCCTGCAGGGAACATTCCATAACGGTTCCAAAATGCCAACGTTCTCTAGAGGTTCTCTGAACGTTCCGTGTTTGCTGGGCGGTAGCCGATTGTTCTTGAAAGAAATACAACAGTCAGGGTACACATGAAAAACTGAATTTATTGTTTGCTTCTGTAGCAGATAATACTGCATTTGCAAAATTTTTATATACAGTCCATGTTTTGGTAAAGGCAAACCGACAAACTGACATCTTACCTACGAAGGAACAGGAAAAAGGCCGTATTAAAAACGAGTATAAAAGTTCCTATGCTGGATTTACGTCCATAGTCAAGTTCACAGAACTTTTCAGTTTTCACTGTAGCGAAGGACAAAGAGAAATCCATTCTTTCGAAATAATGGGCAAAAATAATTACGAATTCAGACAAGTAATCTAACACACAAACACTGATATCTGGTATTAGATTCAAATTTGTTTTTTTTACCTCTACTCACCTTCTCTTTGATCAATATTCGAAGACTTGTGATCCGCAAAGACATCTTAAATCATCCAAAATTCTTCATATGTACATTATTAACAAATGTTCAGTGTTCTAAAGGGGTTCCTTTTTCATTCAAAACCTTTCAGTTTTGCGTTATATTGCTGCTCGACGGACATCGACAGACTGAGACGACGTTCATCGTAGAGCGTTTCAGCTACAATCAAGATTTTAGACAGAGTTGGGCTCAAATTTGTTTACCTCACGGTAGTTTACATATTCATATTCGTTTTATTCAGTGTAGAACCTTCTTAACGCGCCGTTACAGCTTCACAACAGAGTAAGAATTCAACTCCGACACAAACACAGCAGCTACACTTTTTAAAAAGGAACAGTTTTCACGTCATGTTGAGTTTTTAAACCTCAGGTAAAAAAACAAACTCTGCACCGATTGCTTTAAACACAACAGTACCATTAAAGAAAGGAAGAAGAAAAAGGAAAAAAGAGAGAGAGACAGATTCCAGGACTTTAATCTTAAAATAAGGCCACCTTAGGCAAGTGCTAAAAGTTTATGAACATGAACTCGAGGTTGACTGATGACAGGATTTTCCTGACCGGGAGCCAGAATGCCTGTATCATCTGTTAACTTACTCGTTTCCAAAAACCAAAATGACGGTTCGATTTCCTGTTATTTGGAAAATGGACACTATTATTCCAAAAGTGACCATTACATAAAAAAAATATAATCAAAAATCAGACAAAGAAGACAGCCTCTATCGCAAAAGGACAAAACAAAGCGATCCATTCTTAGTATAATTCTGTTAGAGGATTAGGGCCACAAAAAAAAAGAAGGTCAAAGCTTATTCTGAGAATAAAGTCAGACTTTAATCTCACAATTCTGACTTTTTTCTCACAATTCTAACTTTAATCTCACAATTCTGACTTTTGTGAGATTAAAGTCAGAATTGTGAGATAAAAGTCAAAATTGCGAGATTAAAGTCAGAATTGCGAGATTAAAGTCAAAATTGCGAGATTAAAGTCAGAATTGCGGGATTAAAGTCAGAATTGTGAGATTAAAGTCAAAATTGCGGGATTAAAGTCAGAATTGTGAGATTAGTCAGAATTGCGAGATTAAAGTCAGAATTGTGAGATTAGTCAGAATTGCGAGATTAAAGTCAGAATTGCGGGATTAAAGTCAGAATTGCGGGATTAAAGTCAGAATTGCGGGATTAAAGTCAGAATTGCGAGATTAAAGTCAGAATTGCGAGATTAAAGTCAGAATTGTGAGATTCAAGTCAAAATTGCGGGATTAAAGTCAGAATTGTGAGATTCAAGTCAAAATTGCGAGATTAAAGTCAGAATTGTGAGATTAAAGTCAAAATTGCGAGATGAAAGTCAGAAGTGTGAGATTAAGTCAAGTGCGAGAAAAAGTCAGAATTGTGAGATTAAAGTCAGAATTGTGAGATTAAAGTCAGAATTGCGGGATTAAAGTCAAAATTGCGAGAAAAAAGTCAGAATTGTGAGGTTAAAGTCAGAATTCTGACTTTATTCTCAGAATAAGCTATGACCCTTTTTTTGTTTTTAGTGGCCCTAATCCTCTTCCGTATATTATCAATTAAAAAAAAATACATATATATATTTTCAGATTTTAGAGGGGAAATTTTTTTCAACAATTCTTGAAAGTGTTACCGAAAACGTTTCGTTGCGTCAAAAATGACAGCAGTTTGACTATTCTATTCCAGATGAATGGTCCAATATTAGTTTATTTTATTTCTTTATTTTTGCTAGACGATTTAGATTCATTATGACACCAATAATCACCTCGTTTCAGACCTGACCCCTTGTGATGATCGTGTTGGGGAGCTATGCGTCAACGCTTCAAGACATTTCACCCCCAAGCCAAAGAACATTGGAGCTTGTGTGAAATTACGAACGCCTGTCCATTTCTCTGTGCATCATTTTTGAAAATACATTTGAGATTAGTTCAACTTCTTGTTATTTTAGAAGCAAGTAAAATTTGCTAGTAATACGTTAGCAACTGTGCTTTTGGGAAACGCACCCTTGAGCTGAATGCCGTACGTGTAAAATGTATTAAAATCATTTGAGGATCTGATGTGTCCCTGGCAAGAACGTAACGGCATCATTTCAGCGTGTGATTTGTCTCCACCGAGCTGAGCTCTTTTGAGGACTTTGTACTTTCAATATCACTGACTGGAATCGCCATATGCGTATTTGTCTCATTGTTGGGGGAAATGACATTTGAGTGTAACTTACACAAGCCGAAAATTCGAAACACCGTCTACCTCCAAAACCTCACTGAACCGTTTTTGGTTTCTCGTAATGGATTGTTTAAAAATATAGCCTTTTAGCCGCTTGTTTCACGTCTTTCATTCACACCACAAATATGAAGTATTACTGGATGAAACAGCTTGGACTATATTTTCTCGGTAGCTTGCACTGTAGCTAACTATTCAAACGGTAGCTTGGCTGTAGTTTAAGCTGCATTTACTCGTAAGTAGCTTGTAGCTGCAAAAAGCCACCGTTTTAAAAGTAGCTTCCCCAACACTGATTAGTTCTTGTAACATTTTAGCTACCAAAACGGCAAACAAATTTAAACGTTTGTCGATAAACATTGAGTAACATCATAAAAACGATCCCTAGACCTTCTAGTAGATGTGACGTAGGCCGTAACGACAAGCAAAAGGAAACGCTTGATAAACACATGTGTAAACAGCGATTTGTCTCAATCGCCACCGTTTGATCCGGCTGCCCAAGACTCGTTTTAAAACCAAGTGTAAACAGGACCTAAGTTGAAACATTTCTTCAAGCACCACATTGCAACGTCTTCACAATATTCCTTGAACGTCTTTTTTTTTCCTGACCTGGCGCGCCACAAGAAGGAGTCGGAAGAGCCTGAAATCCGTCGCTGTGCCCCTGAGCAAGACCTGTACGCTCACGTTGCTTCAAGGAGACTGGCCCTGTGATATGTAAAAATGCCTGATAAACAGCTTGAGTGTAAATGCAAGGGTACGGAGCATAATCAGGGCTCCCTTTTTAGGGCTTAAAGCGATAAAAATGATGGCGTTTGAATGGATTTGGTAATGGCTGTGCTGTTCACCGTCACAAACAATCACTCCCTAGACCAGTAGTTCCCAAACGTTGCCCGCGGAGCCGCACTTTCAACGCTTTCCTCAAATTATCCTCTGCAGAAAACCTCACTCGGCTTACTGCCTGAGAGATAACACTGTAACTTGAACATGTGGTCGAATACGGGGGTTGCAGCTTCGAGACTGACGCTCTTAGCTCGTTTTCAGTGTCTTTCGTTAGCCCTGCTTTGAGTTTGCCGCTTCCTGTTCCAGTATATTTAACCAACGCCTACGCTGACAGTAGCATTTACAGCGCGCTGCTTTTGCTGGAGAAACCTGAGGCGACTGAGGCCTCTAAACCGACACGGTGAAGTTGTTCCGTATCGATCGCAAAAATAGCTTATTCATTTTAAAAACTGCATCAGTGTACTGGCTTGTAGTGTGTACTTGGCGTTGTAATAAGACAAGGACAAAACGCAGTAGGCACCAGAGAACGTAAATCTACACCATGAGGTAAGCAAAGATGTCGTCTGGATCCGGCACGAAGGAACACTGTGAAATACAACCGCGTTATTGCAGATATGCGCCCGTAATTAACAACAACAAAAAAGTCATTTTTGGTGCAAGGACCATTTTTTTTGCATAAGGAAACTAGGTCCCGAGAAAAAGAAATATGCACTTAATCTCCACGATGGTGACCGTCTCTCTCTCTCTCTACGACGCACGCCGAGAGCTGGAAGAACGAGTAAACCGGAAGCCTGCTCCGTTCCAGTGGCCAGATTTTAATTTTTTTTCCTTTCTTCTATTCCTTGGTTGAGGTTTCTGAGTCTGCTCAGAAGTTCTTGAAAATCTCTAGGTCCTTTGGCGGCACCGGAGTCTCCTTCTTCCACTCGTCGTCGGGGTAAGTGTCGAAGTTGGACGTGTCGCCTTCGTGAGAGACTTTGGGAATGATGGGTGGCTGCGGAAAGGAGCGTAAGCTTGTTTTAAAGTTGAAAAATGGAAAAGACGCCGGCAAAACGTTAACATATGGTTTTCGAGAGTTCAGTCACCGCAGAAATCTGGGACAGCGTGCTGCCTTCGTAAGATTAAAAAAGTAGGAACTAAAAGATAGTCAACACGCAGCAAAATCAAACGTGCTGGATGCTGGAGGTTTCTGATATTTTGGAGTCTTGAAGACAACTGCAAATTAATGACAGGGTGGCGGTGGCCTAGTTGGAGGAAACGTGCCTGGGAACAGAGACTGTAGGTTCAAATCCAGTGCAGATTTGAGGTTGTTCTTAAGAAAGTGTCTAATTCATGACTTGTTCTTTAACCACTGAATTGTTTGCAAGCTCATTCTTCCAAAACTACACTGACAGCATGTGCCAGTTGTTGTTAATTAGTGCTTTTTAAATGAGCGTTTCACATAAAAACAAAAAAAGAATTATGAGCAATAATAAAACAAAGTGTAGATTTAAACAATATAATATTGTACAACTGTTGAGCTGAAGAACCCCATTAATCTAATGCAGGAACCACCACTCAGACTATGCAGTAGTCCGCAACCCACCGTGTGTCCGCAGGGCTGCGGTGGCGCAGCGCCGGCCGCAGACTATTACATTGTCTGAGTGGTCGTCCCTGGTACAGAACCAGTTGAAAAATAAATAACATGAAGTACTTTTTAAAAAAAAGTCTTTTCACGGACCACCTGCATTGCTGTCGTGGACCCCTCTAGATAAGAGCTTGTTAAGGATAAATGCAAATAAAATCTTATCACATTTCATATCAAACCTAAACCCAAAAAAAGGGATAAGACGTCATTATTATACCTTCAGCTTCCTGCTTGGTACAGCCTCCCAGTCTATCGGCTTGAACCAGCGGTGCTTCTTTACATCGTCTGCTCCGTTCTGCGAAGCAAGAAGAAAGGGAACGTCACGTAACTGCACATTTGTGTGTCACTCGCTTAGTCAACGTGAGCTTGCACATGGGCTGTGTCCCGAGTAGTGTACTGCCGCACTTACTAGTACGGTTAGGTGTGACCGGATGGTCGGTAGGGGGTTTTTTTTCTGTTTTTCTTAAAAATGTATAAATATCGCCCGTCAAATATAACTGTCCCAATGTGCCTGTCCTCAAGTTCGCCAGCCTATGTCTACCAGACCCTGTTTCAAACTATTCTCCACAGACACATTACCTTCCACACCTCTCTCTCCTAGTAAGCCCACAGAGCCTAATACAGCCCAAAACAAGCTATAAAGCAATAAATCAATTACCTACGTAATATAATTTTACATAAAATAATAAACCCCAAGGACAATTACAAAACAAACCATAACCAAAAACCAGTTTCTTCCACCCAAATGCGTTAAGTTTAAAAACGCCCCTGTGAAAGTGGTCTGACCCCCTGACACACCCACAAACCCCTGCTTTTTACCCCATGTGGTACATCCCCTCGGTTTCCCTAGCAGACCAGGAAGTGACCATACGGCTTGAACAGTGGTGAGTAATTAGAACCGCTGGGAAAATGATTAGCTTGTACAGAAATGCTGGTAGCGACAGGTCAGCTATTAGTGATGGGCACATGAAGCTCCGAAGCGCGTATCAAGTATGAGGGGGCGTGGCAGACGAAGCCCCGCTTCGAGGCCTGTATTGTTTAAGCAGAAAACCACGTGACCGATAACAAACGAAGCCTCGGTTCGTTACGTCAGCGTTTCATCCCAAGTGTCGCTTCCTGTATAAATGGGGGTGAATCCCGCCGGCGCTTCGTGGGTTGTTTTGTTGGAGAGTGTATGAGCGAGTATCGGACAGAATTTTTCTTTTGTTTATTTTTTATGCAACTTATATTTTATTCCACATTTGCAGTTTGTATAATTAAGTAGT
>JAVGVS010003009.1:0-10232 GCA_032718565.1 Distichodus sexfasciatus
GTCCAAAAGCGTGCACTATAGGTTAATTGGCGACTCTAAATTGGCCCCGTAAGAGCCGAGACATAATTAACGCTACGTGACGCGTACGCTTGCGGACTCTGCTTTGTACTGACTACACTTGCGTGCGTACTTTTTGTAAATCTCGAGGATTCCAACAGGTGGCAGCGTACACTATACGAGCGCCCGGATCCGCCTTTAAGCGACAGAAGACGGAAGAGGAAGAAGAAGAAAAGCGTCAGCGCGAGAAAACATCGGCCGGTTTTGCTGTGAAATGAGGGAAGAAAGATGTTGAAGATAAGAACGATTAGCGTTCGGATGTTCGAAAACCAAAGCCCGTTCGCCCCCCCCCACCAACTCGCGCTACAACTCGCGCACGGCCGGAGTTAAGCCCGTTTTGGTTTTTCTCCGTTAAAAATGAAGCTTAGCAGTGGCATCAGCGATTCGGCTATTGGACTCGGGGCGGTGCTCAGCATTTCGGAGCATTTCGGAGCATTTTGGAGCTGCGGCGAGCTGCTTTCGCGCGGCCATCCACTGTTATTCACATGCAGCAAGTGCAGCAGAGATTGCCACTCGCGCATCGGACGTTTCAGCCACTCGCGGAAGTGCAGATAATTGCACACGGACGCTACAGCATCGTCTCTTGAAGACGGTCGGATGCCGTAAAATTCCGGACACAACGTCCTTCGCATTGTTGTGACACGGCTCCGAGTCACGCCGCAAAGGACTGTGGGAAATGTAGTTCTCTCCCCGAAAGGGCGAATATATCGATATGCGCGTCAGGTAAAAATATCACATCAAGTGAGACCTCTTTATTTGTCAGCCGTTGCGTGCGCGTTGAACGCTAATGACGCTTATTACGGACGCCGCGACGATTGGGAAACGTAAATGCGTGAGGTTGAAAATCAACGTAAATGTAAATGTGTGTGTATCACTGTCTTTCAGGATGCGTGGCTTGTTCTCCACCCTTTTTCTGCTGCTGCTGGCCGTAATGATGATCACTACGGAGGCTGGAAAAAACAAGAAAGGTGAGTTTTCCTCTTAATAATTAATAACGTCGCGTCACATCAAATGGAATTGAACACCTGAGATTAGACGAGTGTTACGAATCCAAAGAAGTAGCAGTAACACAAACATCACCACCATCCGTCATTCTAGACAAAGGTAAAGGTCAGGCCGGGTCCGACTGCGAGGAGTGGCGCTTCGGCAACTGCAAGGCCAACAACGGGAACTGCGGCACCGGCGTGAGGGAAGGCACCTGCAAAGGTCAGACAAGAAAGCTGAAATGCAAGGTGCCGTGCAACTGGAAGAAAAACTTTGGTGGTGAGGTTTCTTCTCAATAATAACAACAGTAATTACTGCAAAAATACACGTGTTCCAGTTTTTTTGAGAACCCTGTTTGCTTTCTTCAGCCGACTGCAAGTATAAGTTTGAGAACTGGGGTGAATGTGACACGTCTACAAGCACCAAGACTCGCTCGGGCACTTTGGTGAAGAACCTCTTCCACGCCGAGTGCCAGCCCAACATCGTCGCCTCCAAATCTTGCGCCCCAAAGACGCCCAAAGGTGACAACATTGCATAAAAGGTTCATCGCACAGGCAACGTAGTGTTCATTGCTCCAGACATTAATGCTGGCCATTTTTCCAGTCTTATGCTCACTTTGTCGGAATGATTTCTTAGGCCTCGTTCACACGGACGTCTGAACCAGGCGTTTTTCTGGCGCCAGGTGAGCGCCGACCGTTTTTCTGCTCATTGGAGCAAATCAAAGCGTCCTAGCGGGCGTTCAGCACCGGCGTTTGGCTGGCTGCGTGTTGGGGTGGCGTCAAAGAAACGCTGCATGCAACGTTTTCTTGGCGTCAAAATCCCGACGAACGCCAGGAAAATGACGCTATTGTGAACGCCAGTGAAACGCCAATCGAACGCAGCTACAAAACGCAGCAAAAACAACGAGTATGGCGTTCAGAGGGCGTTCATTTCGAACGTCCGTGTGGACGAGGCCTTAGAAATGATCCAGGAACGAGAACTAGGCTAAGTTACTAGCTTCTAACAAACTCCAGGTTCCGCTAAAGTTTCTACTGGTGACTGTCGAATGTGATCGTCCACATACTCAACGCTACGGATGCGCGATAATATCGGAATTGTATCGGAATCGGACGATAATCCCATCGTTTTTAGATCATCGTTGTCGGACCGAGGCTTAGATGTATTTGCCCGATATTCGATGACGCGTTTATTGCACGTGGGAAAGGTAGCACTTGTGCCAGGCACGTCCAAATTCCGAGGAGGGAATTTTTTTTATACCTTCCGTCTTGAAACGTATGGCGTTATTTTGTGGCAAAGTTCGCGCGGTGGAACGTTAGCGAGCAAAATCTCTCGTCTTTTCGCGCTCAACTCTGCCTGCAAGCGCGCGAACAATTTTAACCTGTGCACATGGAGTGTTACCCGTGCCCTATTTGACTCGGTACGCACTAGGTAGTGCACATGGAGTGTTACCCGTGCCCTGTTTGACTCGGTACGCGCTAGGTAGTGCACATGGAGTGTTATACGCGCCCTATTTGACTCGGTACACGCTAGGTAGTGCACATGGAGTGTTATTCGTGCCCTATTTGACTCGGTACGCGCTAGGTAGTGCACATGGAGTGTTATACGTGCCCTATTTGACTCGGTACGCGCTAGGTAGTGCACATGGAGTGTTACACGTGCCCTATTTGACTCGGTACACGCTAGTTAGTGCACATGGAGTGTTACACGCACCCTATTTGACTCGGTATGCGCTAGGTAGTGCACATGGAGTGTTACACGCGCCCTATTTGACTTAGTACACTACATAGGGCGGGAAGTTAAAAATAATATTAAATAAACATTTGAGTAACATTATAAAAATGGTGAAACTTAAATTTCAAACTTTCAGGTTGTGGCGTGCTCTCCACTTAACCTAGATCTCGTGTGACATACAGCCAATGAGAGACTGTTGTGGGCGGGACGTTAAATGAAGCAGCGAGTCGAGAGCAAACGGCACAGAGAGAAGAACCGGCAGCGGAGCCACAGTAGCGCACCTTGTAATGATTTAGTATCGGCGATGGTCGAAATTAAATACCGATAATCGGCAAAACGCCTAATATCGGCCCCCGATAATCAGCCCGGTCGATAATCGGTCGACCCATAAGATGGACGCACACACAGTCAATATGTTAACTATTTGGGAACATGGGGAAGAACGTTTGTGGGTCTTTACAAACGGAGTGTTTGAGCCGTTGACCATGAAAGCCTGTTTCAAAAAGACAATCGCAGGAAGCATGTTTGTACGCGTGAGCGTGTGTTTAGGTCACGGTGGAGACTTTGAAGCTGAGCAACGCAAGCGTTTGTCTTTGTGGGATCACGAGGCGCTCGGTGGGCGTTTGAGTAGGAGGTTGAATTGATGATGAGCCAGAGGAGATGTGCTTAAAGAGTTGGGCTGATTTCGCACCACCACGCATCCATACGCACATACGGTACCATGCCTCTAACAGATCTTTCTCATTTCACATCGGAGGTTATGATACCAGTAAAGGAGGAAGGCGTTGAGTTGAGAGCGGAAAGACTTTTTACGATATTTTGCTTGCCGGAGTTCCTCTAAAAACTGCACAAAAAATAGCGCTAGAACTCTTGACATTTCTAACACAGAGGGACGTTCGATTTGGGAGTTACTGGCCGATGTTTTTCATGCTCATATCGAGAAGCCGATGCCGGGACCGATAAATGAGGAAGGCAGAGTTGCCCGGGTGAAGACAAGACATTCCGCGCACCAAAGTTCCACCGCACGCTCAAAAAACGTTGGCACAAAAGTAGCGCCATAACCCTGACATTTCTAACACAAGTCGGGGGCAGAGCATTTCCAGCGTAGTGCACAAGATTTTAGGATATAGTCACTTCCCGCCCTATGTGGTGTAGAAAGTCAAATAGGGTGCGTGTGACGCTCCATGTGCACTACCTAGTGCGTAGAGAGCCGTTAAGCTACAACCCCGGCTACTTCCTGGAGATACATACTACCACATAGAAAAGTACGATAAGAGCGCCCTACCTACCATACTATTAAGTGCGGCAGTACGCGATTGGGGACGCAGTCGCGTTGGCTAATTGAGGCAAACGCGCAATTTACGGAGACGTCTTTTGCGTTTTTCTTCGCGAACGTTCCACTGCGGGCTCCGAATGTTCAAAATAACGCCATACGTTTTAAGAGAGAAGACGCGGGCCCGTATAAAAATCCCACCTCGGACTTTGGACTTTGTGCCTGGCACGAGCGCTACCTTTTCCCACGTACAATAAATGCGCCATCAAATATCGGCTAAAAATATCGGGCAAATCTACGTATGGGTCTGATGTTGATGACTTCAGAAAAAAGAAGCAATTATCGTCCGATTCTGATACGTTTCCGATATTATCGTGCATCCCTAGTAATAATACATTTGAATGAACGTCTGATAGGATGTGTCTTTCTCTCTCGGTCCTCAGGGAACAAAGGGAAGGGAAGAGGAAACTAGAGAAACAGAAGGAAGCAGCGAAGGAGTGAGGAGCCACACTGTGAACATCAGCTTTTCATATTTCTCTCTCTCTCTGCCTTACCTTGCCACCTCTGAGTTTGGGATCATTTGTGAGCCACGAGACGGCTTTGTTCTTCACCCTGCAACCTCACATTTCCTGTAGTTTAGGAGCTCCGGCTCCACGGGGTGTGACAGAAACATCGTGTGAGAAACGCTCTTGGAAAAGAGAGACTGAAATGCTGACGTTTGGAGGAAGACGCGACGCCCTCACCCCCTCCGGCTGTCTGTAGAAGACGGAGATGCCACTCTGTCAAAACCTCACATTACAAATATTACACACACACACACACACACACACACAAGCACAGCAACCTGTGCACTTGCATTTTTGTCGTTTTAATCCACTTTTGTAAGGCGTTATGATGCAGTAGCGTGTATCTGAATAGTAAGGTGTAGGAGTAGTGAGGTCTGCTTTTTTTAGAATGAAAAGTAAGAATCTTGAAGCTATCATTTGAAATAAAAAGTGTTTTGAAAACGACTGTGTCTTGTCTTCGCGTCGTAAAGAGCGTGGTGTTACTTTTCAGAGACAAATGTGACTCTGCACGGCGAAACCAGTCGCTTGTCGCAGCGGAGGGTTCCGAGAAAAACGAGCGTTTATGTTGCGTGGGGTAAAATGTTTTTAGTGTTTTGAAACCGTGGAAGGTCTATACTGTACTGTTGTGAATAAAACATTTTTTGTGAAAAAACTTACCCTTTCCATCCTAAAAACGTGACTTTCTTGAGGTGAGGAATTCGATTCCAGCAGAATGTTAAACGTTTCTGTTTTGACCGCTCTACTTCAATATTTACGGTAAATCCACTGGTTGACTAGCGTGAAGATATTTCTCCGGAATCCATCTTCGTCTCCCGAGTTCAGTTAACCTAACGCAGGTAGGCTATCCGTGTGGCTGCGAACGCAGCCTAGGCTTCCGTAAATGCAAACGTAGCCGCAACCGCACCGAGCGTCTGTGAGCGCTACGGCGATAGTCGACTTCGACGGCAGATTTCTCCGTTTCTCACTTGGCGTGACAGGAGAAACCCGACTCCTTTGAACGTCGATATCTCAGTCATATGTCGTCCGATTCATTCGATATAGGCATCGTTTAGAAGGTTGATTTATGCCCTTTCATGAAAACATCAGAACTCAATTTAAAAAATTTGCGACAAGCGACCGGTTTTGCCGTGGAGAGGCACAAAATACACTTTTTAGTCCTAGTTGAGCTCCACTACAGAACAAACCTTGAATAACATCCGTGTTGAAAAGTGGGTCTGTGTGGTTAAACATTACTGTAATAGTGTTCCAAGAATATTTGTTCAAAGATGATTAATGACAAAAATACACCTTTCGTTTGCATTAGGCAGCATTTTTGTCAGCTTAATCAGCACAATCTTGAACGTCTGACCTGCATGGAACCTGTTTTAACGTGGGTTTCCTCCCGCAGTCCAACAGCAGCACTTCAGGTGAATTGGCGACTCAAAATTGGCCCCGTAAGGTGTGAGTCACAGCGTGAGCGTGTGTGTGTGTGTGTGTGAGCCCGCCCCGCAGTGTGTTGACGCCTGCCCAGGGTTGCACCTGTAGTTCCCGGGATAGGTTCCGGTCCCCACCGCGACCCCAGTTGGGATTAAACAGGTCGGATAACGAATAAACGACCCGAGTGTCACTATCAAATTGAGAATACTTTGAGCAATTCTACAAAATCCTCATCAGATCTCTTTTACAGCTTTGTTAGGAGCTCACTGACTTTTTCCTGATTGGCCTTGCGTTACGATGTTCATATATTTAGAATATACATTATTTTTTCTTATTGCCTGAAAAATAAACATTTGAACATAAAAGATTTCCGGCCGACAGCGACGTTATAAGATTTATCACAGAGTAGCGTCGTAAAGTGTAGTAAAATAACACCTGATTCACATCTTTAATTGCGTATTTATGTTACTTATCGCAGAAGTAAATCGTTTTTACCACAACCATGGCTTTGGGAGGATTTTAAATGTATTATATACTCATATTATACACACAAAAAATTCAATTTGTGACAGATTCTGTTTCTGAAGGAATTGTTTCTGAAGGAATCTGTCACAAATCAATTTTTGGGGAAAACTGGGGGTTTGTGAGCAGCCCACTTCAGCGAAAAAACATGTCTTATCAAATCTCGACAGCAAAGTTAAAGACATTTTATACTTATAACGGAGAGAAAATATACAACATGCACATAATAATATAGAAACACTTTGCGGATCATATATAAACATGTTTATCATCACTGCTGTATAATTACAAGATCTTTATTAAGTTTTATGCACTAGAAAAAAATACAATCATCTGTACACCATTTCAGAGTGACTCGGGGTAAGAGTTCAGTTACACACAGGACCTGACACTTATACCTTATCCCAGAATAAAAGAGAGATTTGTTTGATGAAAGACCAATTGTTTACAGGCATTTTTAATCCGATTATTTATGGCGTGAGATATTAAATCGGGGGATCTGCATGTGCATGTGCGTGAAACTGGAAAAATGGACGCCAACTTTACAGTCTTTCATCACTACATGAAGGCCGATTTATGTGATGGATCTGTCATGTATCTACTTGAGAATCCCGTCGTGAGAACGCATTAAACTACCTTCCATAAGAGGTAGAAAAACGCTGATTAAAAGCAAAAACAAAACGACATTATAAATCCCACGTGGAAAGGCCTCCATGTAAAAACAGTGGACCACCGGAGCGTGACGCAGCTTCTTTGGTTCAATGCTGAGCGGAACATCATGTAAACGGTTAAAATGAACGTTTAATGTTTCAATTAAAATTCAAAAAAAAAAAAAGCTTTTGTTATGAGGGACACAGCTACAATGTGAGCGTTTTCCCAACACGGTTATTGTCGTCGTGCGAGGGATGTGTCAGGTGTTGTAAAAGTTCGTTGTCTTCGGATGTCTGCTCTATTTCCCCAAAGTCTCTAATCTTTATCACAATTGAAAATCTATTTAAATACATCTGCTTACAGACAAGAATACATGTCATATTTATTTTTGTAAAATCACGCAGAAAGTCAGCTATTAAATAGAAGAGGACGAACATCCACGGATGAAGTGCAGGAAGGAAAATGGACTTTTCATTAGCATATATTCAGCATGTTCATACAGTATTTACACGATCAGAACGTAAGCGAAACCTCCTGCTCATTCATGTCGTCATGCGTTTCAATACGGCGTCTTTCGTATCGCGCTCCGTCTTTGCCAGGTCTTGAGACGTACGTTATAGGTGAAACGGTGCAAGAGGAGGACCTTGTCAAATTGTAAACGTTACAGGTCAGAAGACAGCGGCGACTTGGGGGTTTTGTCCTTAACCACAATAGGTTTGTCTGAGAAACGTGACCTGAATTCGACTTTGGATCGACGCCCCGGTAATCAGATCACACTTAACAGAGTGGAGCATTACGTCGGCAAAGTCCAAGTTACACCAGTTACTCAACTTGACTGAACTCAGAAGAACTGAAACAAAATATCTCCGTGCAGCGGCTGGAAAAATGCTGTCCCTCAATAAATCGTAGGGAAATCGAAGGAACGTTCATTTGCATGCTATCAATTGGGGAAAAAAAAAAAAAAAACCTTCTTTTAATGTGCGGTTTGGATTATCTTTCCGCACCAATGAAGATAATGAGCCTTTTTTTTGGCTTTCTGTCATTCAATTTATGCAAATCATAAAATCTGTTTCTCGGCAGTAGAGGGACTCCGCAGACACATCCAACGTTGTTGTTCCTGTACCGTAGTGTATTGACTTTTTACAGTTTTAAAATCGATAATATGCACTAAAATTCACGGGGTTACGCAACTTCACAAGGTATTGCATGATACATTCCAGCGCTTTTGAGAGACGCGGGGCTGGAATCCACCTGAGCAGCAGGGACAGTCCGGTCTTTCCTGAAAAACTCCACTTGGACCCGATCTGGCTCATCTGGTTCCGATGTTCTTGTACTGGCACATGAGAAGGTTCTTGAAAGTCTTTTTGAAGGTGGCATTGCAGAGGGCGTAGCAAGCCGGGTTTATGGTGCTGTTGACGTAGCAGAGCCAGTAGCCGATGGCCCAGACCGTGTCTGGGACGCAGGAATGGCAGAAGGTGCTGATCAGAACCATGACGTTATATGGCGTCCAAGTTATGATGAAGGCCAGGAGGATGGCAAAGATCGTCTTGGTGACTTTCTTCTCACGGGCTGCCATCTGCCGCTTTCGCTTCACCTGACTGCGTGCGATGCTGGCGAACTTGCGAGCCACAGTGCGAGGTCGGTTGATGGGAATAGAGCGGCCCTCGGTGCCCTTCTCTGGCGGGACGATCTCGATGGCGGTGATGCACTCGTCTCCCGCCTGCTTGGTGACGATCTTTATTTTGGACCATTTGGAGGAGGGATTGAGTTTGGCCACAGAGGCGGAGGCAGGAGCCAGGCCTTGCTCTGAGGTGGCCTCACTGTTGGCTCGTTCTTTGGGCTCTTTGGGAGCTATGCTGGCTGTGCTGGAATCGTTGGAGCTCTCCTTCTCCTCCGGCTGAATGTTGGAGTCAACTTTGGTGGAAACAACTGACTCGTCGAGCTTCCCGTTTTTCATGTTCTCAGACGTGCTGCAGGTGTCCATGCTGGGCTTAGGAGGCGACTGGTTGTTGTTGTTCTGTTTGAGGATGTGACTCTTGAGCAAACCGCCAGACTTCAAGCACTTCTTCTCTTTCTTGGCCTCTGGCTTCTGCTTGGACACGCGGCTCCGACTGGCCAGAGAGATGTGGACGTACAGTACTGTCATGATGACCACGGGAAGGTAGAACGCGGCGATGGCCGTGCCGAACGTGACCGCAGGGTTGGAGAGGAACTGGATGTAGCACTGTCCTGGCTCCACTGTGCGCTCTCCCACTATGAACTGCCAAAACAAGATGGCAGGGGCCCACAGGATGAAGGACAGGATCCAGGCCGAAGCAATCATCAGACCGGCCATCTTGGTTGTGCGGCGCGTGGGGTAAGTCAGTGGTTTGGTCACGCAAAAATAGCGGTCAAAGCTTATGATCAGAAGGTTCATTACAGAGGCATTGCTGACCACATAGTCCAGGGCCAACCAAAGGTCACACACCACCGGACCAAGTGGCCAGTAGCCCTTAATGATGTACACAGTGTATAGATTCATAGAGAACACTCCAATTATAAGGTCAGCGCATGCCAGGCTGAACAGGAAGTAGTTGTTGACAGTCTGTAGGTGACGGTTGACTTTGATCGATAGCATGACCAAGATGTTGCCCACAACGGTGACAAAGCTGAGAGATCCGGTAACCAAGGCGATGAAAACCATCTCCACGGTCTTGTACGGACTCCCAGTCTCCTCAGAAGCGGTGTACGAGCCATTGGTGTTGTTTCGATCTGAAGTGATGCTAGCATTGCTTGACACATTGCTCAATGATTCTGTCACTGAAACACACAATGCACACAAACACGTTAAAGGCGTTAAGTTACAGGACATTACATTTTTGTTTTATTTGACCCTCACTTGAGGTACTCTAACAATGCAAAACCATGGCTTTCTAAACTAGCATAACTATTTTAGGGTGTGCGCTAAGATAGTGTACATTAGCAACCAACATAGTGTGCATCAGCAACTACATTAGCAACTAACATAGTGTACATTAGCAACTACGTTAGCA
>JAVGVS010003010.1:0-10228 GCA_032718565.1 Distichodus sexfasciatus
TCTCTCTCTCTCTCTCTCTCTCTCTCTCTCTCTCTCTCTCTCTCTCTTCCCTCCACAGTCTTCCCTCTGTCTATCCCTTCCTCTCTCTCCTCACACTTTCTTCACACTATTCCTCCTTGCTCTCTCTCTCTCTCTCTCTCTCTCTCTCTCTCTTTCTCTCCCTCCCCTTTCGGAGCTGTCATCAGGGGCCAAATGTTTCTAATTGCATAATATAACGCTTCACTCCTTCAAGTCCACTTCACATGAACAGCTCATACCTTTCCAAACCCATTTAAATGTTACAGGCCGATCCCGAAACTTTTCATCCACCCTCCTTCTTCCCAAGACTCTTTAAATTTTTTTGTATTCAACGTACTAACAAACAAATCCATTTAATATAAAGGTTCGGCCAAAACCGGGCCAAAGGAAAGTGCATCTGAGCGTCGGTGGGCGAAACACTGCTGTCTTGTGTTCTCGTCTCTCGTCGAAACGGTGGAGCTGCGAGATGACAGGCGTGATAGACGGACGGAGCGAGAGAAAAAGGGAGAGGGCGAGAAAGAAAGATGTGGCACAGCGTGACCCCCAGCCTGGATGACTGGTGACCCCTTCTCCTGTTCGCGTCAGCCCTCTTGCCTGCCTCAGTCACATGCCACATTGTGCGTCGCTGTTCGCCAATAGACCTCTGTCTTCCACACAGAGAAGCAATCAGTCTTTTCATCTGCGAGCTCTTGCTTTCACACACCCTCGTACAGTTCCTCCAGGCATCTGGCCGCCTGGACATTGGCGGGCAGGGAGGAGGAGGAGGAGGGTGGCGGCGGCGGTGGTAAATTACGTTGCCAATCAATCTTTCTCTCCCCGTCCTGATGAAAGCTGTCTAAACTTTTGCTCTTTAACTAACCCTCAGAGGTCTATTAAGAATGCCGGACATAAAGTGGACAAACAATAGAGAAGATTAAAAGCCCTTTTCCCATTCCGACCGGTTGCGGTCGAAGGAGGGGGTCTCGGATTGAGAAGTGAGACGCGGGGAGAGCGAGGGTGTTTAAAAATGAGTAGAAATGATAGGACTTCATGCTCTAAAGCCACATTTTTAAGCTCTCTTTTTTCATGGTTAGATGGCATCGTGCGCATTTTTGAATTTGTTTGAATTTGTTTGGTCTTTTACTTCATATAAGTTTCCACATTTTTGTTATATCTTAGTGCATGTGTGATTAAAATAACGATGATATGTGTAAATGAATACATTTTGAAATACATTTGTAACTGATATTAGTTATAAATGAGCTCACTGATGTGATGTCCTCATATATAAACTGACAGCACTGTGGCCAGATTAAGTAGCTCAAATTTCATAAAGATGGCAAGCAATACTGCTTATTAATGCAAGTAGTATTTTGGGGGGTCATGTGAGTAGCAGAATATACATATTTCTTTCATATATACAGAAAAATTATATTACGTTTTAAAAGGTGATGTTTTTATTACATTTTTACTTAAAATCGTTTTTGTTCAAACATTTATTTTTGTACTTCAGCCATAACCAGACACTTAATATAGTTTTGGTCTAAAGTATGACTAAAATGAAAAAATATATACAGTAATCCAATGGAGCACAAATAACAATTTGAAGTAGGTTTTTGGTTTTGAAAGTAAGTCAAATATAATATAAATATGACTCATAAAAATATATTTTTTTAGCAGGAAAAGAACCTCGAAGAGTGTCTGTCCATATGGAGCATGACTATTATTGTAGACTACTTAAATTGGTGATTGAATTCAAATAAGTACCTAAAGACGCATGTTTCCTACCAATATTGCATTGCATTCCCAATATGAGCATGCGTTCATTTTCCTTGTGCAGTCAGGGGTGGAGTTGAGGAATGTATATTGGGAGAGCAGGAGTGAGAGAGGGCTGGATCTGCGAGGGCCCCTAGGCTCAGTGATGCAGACTGACTCCGGAGCTATTTTCTCAGCTCAAAAGAGGGCAAAAATACCATGACGGTCGTGGAGCAAATTTCCCCCATGCCCATACACGGTATTAAGATGTCTCTGATCCACAGTGGCCCGCTGCTCTCCCTCCTCGTCTCTCGCTCTCTCTCTTTCTATTTCTCTTTCTCTCTCCCTTGTCTGGGACGATGGCCAAGTGCCACCAAGGACACTCAGCCTAATAAATCATCCCTATTTCAACATCTGCAAGGCCCAAAGGCTTCTACCCCACGCCAAGACGGGCCCTTCTCTCTCTCACCGGGAGACTCTTCGGGGATGACAAAACCCGCCATTGTCTCTGTCCGGCCGAAGAGGAGTCGCTCCTCTCTTTCACCCCTTTTGACAAAAGGCGTCTGAAGGCCAGCTTTGGCCTGCCAGCCGAGATGGCCGGCTCTCGGCGGGGGAGCCGCTCTCACTCTCTCTCTCTTTCTCTCTCCCTGTCCTGCTCTCTGACTCTTTCCCCCCGTCCTCCGCCTCTCTGTCTCTCCCTCTCTCTCTCTCTTTCTCTACCTCTTACTTTTTCTCGCTCCCGTCCTTTCATGCGCTCCTCCCGCGGAGGTCACTCTACTCGCCCAGCTCCTTTTCATTCCCCCCGTCGCACTCTCAGGAGAATATAAAGACATCAAGTGAGCAGGAGGGGGGGTAGAAAAAAAGCCAAAATTGGCAGAGAGAGATATTAGGCATGGCTGTCACTGCCATTCTTTGGCCACTTTTCATCCAAAGTGTAGTAAGGGGAGAAAAAGAAGGGGGGTGGGAGAGAAATAGATAAATAAACAGCACAGCTGAAAGCTTGGATAAGGAGCTTGTTGCGTTAGTCCTTTTTTAAAAAAGCGGTAGAAAAGAGAGAATGAGAAGTAAAAAAAAAAAAAACTCTTGCCATTGCCAATTACATAGAAAAGGGGAAAAATCAATTTGGAGTCTTTGGATCGGTGGTTGAGACTCAAACTAAGCTATTCATTAGGGTTTGCAAGGGATGCAGAGTGTTCTTGTATGTGTGTGTGAGTTTGTGTGTGTGTTTTTTTCAGAGTAAAGGTGAGTGTGTGTAGTCAGCGCTGACTCAGTTTTTAGAATTTTGTGGCCTGTTTGCTTTAAAGACTCTTTAGCAGTCCTGTATCCACATGGCTGAGTAAAACTGGTTTCCATCACCTTCATTCTCTTGCCTCTTTCAATTTGTCTCTCCAGATTTAGTGCAATTTCCATTTGTTGTGACCTAAAGAATGGGACTCACTTTAACAACAGACTTTTTACTCTTTTGCTAAGTCTCATGCTATTAAGGTTTAAAAATGTCTCTAGTCTTGTTTGAGACCAGTGCTGACCTTTGAAAACTGTACCACCCGTTATCAGAAAAACAACAAAGGACCTAGAATGCTGCACTAAAATTGTTTGATTCAGTCTGTTGTAAATCTGTACTTGTGCATTTTTTAAATTCACTGCCTCACAACATTTCTTTAACTTTTTCTGTGGTCTGTTGTCATTATTACTCTCACACAACACTACAAACTGCATTTTTAGCAGAAACTCCCTTCCGCGCTGACACTTTTTCATTTTCTCCCCATTAAAAAGCCTGATCTGAATAATAAAAGCAGCCGATTTGCTTATCTTTCACTTTTTACTGGTTGCGCTGTGGGCATGTAATTCGCTCCAGCCACGGCACCCCCTCCCTTTCTCCCCTTGCTTCTTCCAAAACATTTTGATTCGCAATTAACCCCGAGAAGAATTGTGAATTTCCCGCTGCTCGATGGGCCTTGATGTCTCAATCTGCGGCGCGTCAGCACTATGAAAGGAGCCGTTTGACTGTCGCGTCGCAGCATCCAGCAGAGTCCTCGCAAAAAAAAATAGCCGCTCAGCTCTGAAGAGGGTCGGGGCAGCCGGCCCGACAGCGTCTGAGCCCGAAAGCGGCAAGATAGCAACAACATGTGCATTGTGTTGTCCGGACCCGCCACGGAGCCTCGGATCGCCTTAGTGGGGGGCTGCAGAGCTGAGGAGAGAGAGCTAAGACTTGTTGGCCTTGGCTGCTGGGCGTGTGGACAATGTGTTGCACTTGGACGGGGGAAAGTAGTGAAAGCATATTAAGCCAGTTTTGCCGGCCGCAACAGTCTCGGCTTGTCCTTAATTTGAAAGGCACATTAGGGCATCGTGCAATACTGGTGCATTCCCAGTTGTGATTGTTGGGCTGTAAATACAGAAAATATGGATCTACCTGAGAAATTAGGGCTTTGTAACAGTCTGTAGAGGTAAAACAATACCCAAAGTCCTTAAAAGCAGGAACTCACTACAATTTTTGAGCATTTTTTAAATCTCTTTTTTATTGGCTTATATCATTCAGATTTCCTGGCATATGCTAGACATGCTTACCTCATATAGACACATTTATGTATTTATTTGGGGTGAAAATACTAAGACAAACCTGATATCATTTTCTATTGAACAGTTTTTCGTTTTCAACTATTGATTTTGTTGCCTTAATTTCAAACGAAGTTTTGTTTTCAGTAAATGTTTTTTAGACTCATATATGTTAAACTTTCGACCAGACAGAAATAAGCTGATCTCTGGTATACAAGTAATAGTAAAATACAAGTACAGTAAAATATGCATGGATTATTTAATTGCACAAAGACGTAACTTAAAAATAAAAATCATACACTTTGCTTGCGGAGCTCTGATAAGCCTAATGCAAGGGTCAGTAATTTACATTTACAGTATTTATCCAGATAGATTTATCCCCCTTATCCCCCGCTCACCGAGACAAGCAACTTGGGGTTAAGGGACTTGTTCAGGGGCCCAATGGTGGTAGTTCTGGATGGAGACCTTAGATCTAAAACAGCTATTTACAACTAGGTCATCACAACCAGTAATGTAGTTGTCATCTTGTAGACCCAGAGAACTCATGGTACCATTAGTGAGATTTGTGTGTTTGCTTCTCAGCAAGCTAAGTGGAGTGCAATAGCCAGGTTAATCTTCATTAGCTAAGTTCAAATGAGCTCTTGTTCCCCAGGTTTGCATGGTAGCTTATCTGTGGGGAGTTTGGACATATTTTTTATTTACAGTTTGTTGCTATAAGTGAGTGAAGCAATGAGTGATGTTACTAAAGTGAGCAAGGTGCTGTATGATTGCAGGGGCCAACAAAATAGTTTCGTGGTCCTTATTTGGCCATAGTTTGCATAAAACAAACGTACACGTTCTTGGCTGTGAGCAGACCCAGGCTGAGAGATAGAGAGAAAGGAGGACTCTGCATGTGTTTTTAAGTATGAGAGGGAAAAAAGAGAGAGAGAAAGAGACCCAGTGTCACTCATCATCATGAGGCCACTTCCATGGGAAACACTGAGCTCATGCCCTATCGGTCCTGTAATGGACACTTTGGAGGGGATGGACTGCCCTGATAGGTCCCCAGGCCCTGATAAAGAAGAATTCCTGTCTGGACTCAAACCCAAACAACATTAGCCGCCACACTGGTGCCCCACCACCCCACCCTGCTCTCTCCTTCCCCCAAAATCCCCTGCCCACTGGCATTAAGCAGAGGCAGATTCCTCTGTCCAGCTCAGGCACGACTGGATGGTCTCTCCCGTCAATGCAGCACCACTTATCTCCAGGCAAAGGCCACCGATAACACAGCTAATACAAGTAATGTGTGGCTGGTCCACGGAGCTGCCCGTCATGACAACCGGGAGGGGTCGAGCACTTTGACACCTCACCACAGTCTCCCCACCACAAACACTGCCACGGTGCCTTTCTTCCAATACCTGTCGCTCCAGCGATGAAACATCCTCATCCTTAGCCCAGCCTCAACAAGAAAAGAAAAGACTCTGAATGATGGGCCCTTGCTGTTTTTTTAATGGCTCTTCATTCTCACTCATCTTTCTCTCAGCCTTAGGTGAAAGTATCTTGTTATTTTAAAAAATCGCACCATAAAGATTAATGGCGGCCGGAGGAGCATGTCATCGTGGCTTAACTTACGGCTACAGGGTCGCCTAAGGAGCTTTTTGCTGCGGTTTTCTCATGCGAAGTACAACTCACTCAGCGCAGTCAGTGTCAACGCCACGTATTCCCAGTGGACGCTGGCGTCTGTTAAACCTACACTATGACGGAGAAGTCATGTGAAATTCTCTCCCTTTTACTACTCATTTGGCTCATTTCTTTTGCCTTCCTCTTCTTGCCCATTTTCGTCAATGTAAAAAAGTGCGGGCGTCAATGTAAAAACAAGGAAAGAAATGAAAACTACATTTCAAGTCCTTTTCTAAACATTTCTCCCCATTGATTGCTGCACCTACATGACTAATGGAAAGTTCCAGTGATGTCAAGACGGTCTGTGCCCTCATAAAGCGATCCATCAGCATAAATAATGATGAGACTGTTATAAACCATAGTTCAGACTTATGCCTCTGGGACGCCCCAACCAACGTCTGAAGCAACAAAAGGAAGTGCGCAAACTCGCCAGATTAGCTCTCCAGACACTAATAACATTGACAAGGATGATCCACTTGGACAGGACTTTTGAATCTGCCCCTGGGTTCCACATGATAGGGACGGACAGAGAAAAAATAAAGTCACCACATCAATCATCCCACCGACGGTTTGGAGGTGCTGGCCACTGACAGGGCTGTAAAGTGTTATCTCCCAGCTAATAAACTCATTTGTGATGAGCCGAAGTTCATCCGCAGACAGCACCTGTCTGCCAGGCCTTTTTACCCCATAAAACTACGTTGATTTGAGATCTCTCCACTACCGTTTGCCATGTGTAGTTAAAGCCCAGAGCTGATCCAGAACCAGCTTCTGCACCTCCGAGATGCTGAGTGATAGCAGTACCTGAGTCTTAGGCTTTTTTCTTATCCTTCCCGATTCTCTCGTAGTGCTGGCCTCTCGCCGAAGCCCACCTGCAAAGGTCAGACTGATATCACTGACTCCCTCATGTCTGGCTCATGTTGCTGTGATTAGGGGAGGGGGTGGGTGAGTGTCCAGGCCACTTCTGTGCTTTGCAAGAAACTGGTACAAGCTGAAATAGATTAGGCTGGTGAAAGACTGGGCTACTTGCCAGGATTAGTTAAAGCATTTGGTATTTTACAGATCCTAGTTCCTTAAGAATTTAGTCATGGGTCAGTGAAGAAACTTGGAAAACTCCATAGAGAAGAACATTCTTTGCACAGTTCAGACCCAGGATCCTCACTCCATAACTTTTTTGAAGTAGTATTTATGAGCCCTTGGCAATGACCCTAAAATGTTGTCTGATGTCTCATTCGATATCAACTGATAGAAAAAAAAGCACAATAATAAAGATCAGCCATAAACATCGTCCCTAGATGTTCCCCAGGAGTCCGCGCTCTAGGATTTGGCCGACTCATCCTTCGGCTAATCTTTGGGGTCAGAGTAAACAGAGCACTGTGAATCATGGGAGAGCAATGCTCCAGGACAGGCTAATCAATTCCATTAGCAGCATCAATCATCACTGGTTGACGTTTATTGTGGTGGTGATGGGTTGATCTTGTGGACTTGGGGACAAGGCGGCTTTAGTGATAAATGCTGCTATCTCCAGAGAGAAGGAATAAATAGAGGCCTCTTGTCTTCTGTGGGAGAGTCGGGCCAGAAATATGGCATGCGGTTGAGGAAAAGGTTACAGGACATAGATCAACCCTATCACGGCCGTACCGTATGTTCACGGTGTCATATGGAAAAAAAATCAATGAATCAATGGGATGACCAGAGCGCTGACTCAAGTGGCACTTTATCGACAAGTTCATTTGAAGCTGTGAATTGTGTGTGTTTTTTTTCAATGGATGTAAATCAGAGATTTTGCAGTAGATCAAGACTGGGATCTGTGTGAGACTCATGCTCACTTTGCAATATTTATTAAGGCAGTATGATTTCAGGTCGTCCATGAACTTCTTCATATACTACATGAGAGGGGAAAAGCTCTTGTGTGAAGCAGCCTCGTCTCCATAAAGTGGCTTAGAAGGTTTATTTTTGCAGCATGGCCAGTCTGATCACTACAGACCCCAGTTGTGGTTAACAGGCTTTTCAGCGAAGGAGAAGCTTGCTGAAAGGTCGGCAAAGTAACTAAACTAATCCCACAGTTACGCTAATGTTTTTGGTCGAAGTTGAACATCTCACATTGTGAAAATATACCGCTTCATCACGCCCTTCACGGTCCATAATGACGGAATGACGAGCTGCTTCCCTTCGCTGAAATCCACTGGCGGCAGATAAAGAAAACGACGAGCTCTGTGTGAACTTTGGCCCTCGCGGGCCACTGACGCGCAGGAAATAATCCCGTCCGGGATCGGTCCCCCTGTATCGGTGCTCGGTATCTCTTGGCTGCAGCCTTCAATTTCACTCTTTGAATTTTTTAGTGGTCAGCGTGAGCACTAATCTGATTTGGACGCCTCTCCAGCCGGGAGGGTAAACGGTTCTCTAGCTACAGTTCATTTCCAGCACACAAGCGCATTCTGTGTTGCGAGCAAACCACTGCCGAGCTGAAAAGATACAATTTTTTGATCCCCACCATTAAAACCATTAGACTTGTTATTGTTGGTGCGTTTACGCGACACAGCGCCAGTTCAATTATCATCAGCAGTAATTGTTTTCCATCCAGCTTAAACTGATGGGCAGAGTAAGCACTCGAACAGTTTGATATCTGTGATTATTTTTAGATACGTCATGTTTTAATCTCTCAGGTTTGAAAGGACTTTTCACACACAGCTTTTTTTCTTAGTGGCACAAGTTCACATGAGTTCACATGTGTGAAGTCCTTCTTAAAGAATGCATCTGACAATGCTCGCTTGTTGATGAAGGCCATGTATTGGAGCGTTTGATTGGTGTGTGTGTGTGTGTGTGAATATGTCTTGGGTGTCTAACAAGGCCATTTTCTCCCTTCTTTCAGCATCTGGACAAGTGTGGTGCCTCACTGTCATCATGCTGGAGATGACGGTGTGAATGATAAAACGGCACCCTGCTGTCAGAGATACACACAAACAAATGCCCTAACACACACACATATTGCCAGACAGCTACCACCTGCAACACATTAACTCACAAATCAGCATGTACATGCGCAGTTTTGGTTTGGTTTCCATTCCATTTAAAGTATAGTGCCATTCAATCATGCCACCAAATTCAGGAGAAGATGATGTGTGAAATTGAATGGTTTTAGATAATGCTTTGAACTCCGTTCTTAAAATCACTGTTACACGTACTATATAAAATATTCAATTAATAGTAACCTAAAGGTATTTGCAGTCTCACATTCCATAGTGAGCTAACTAACGTAGGATAGCATGAAACACAAATTGAATTCTGAAGTAAATTGTATTTTATTTCCAATTCACAGTAATATAAATGATTATAGATGCTCAGATTAATCAGACCTTCAGACTTCTTCTTTACACCAAGCTTCATTTAAGTTTGGTGAAGTTTCAGTTCGGTGAAGACATTTTCAACAAATTACCCAAAAAATCTCTCTACGTTTTACAGTGGTAATGAATTCTCACTTCCCCACTTTAACGTTAAGGAAATATCTCATCATGGCCTGTAATGGACGCGTCTGTCAGTGCGGTTCCATTGTGAGATTTGGCCGGCGTACAACAATATTGCCATATTTCTGTTAGATGACCCTAAAACGGTTGTAAAAAGATTCACTGTCTCTGTGGAAAATGCTGGTTTGCGTTTGTGCTAAAGAATTGCGCAGTGTACGGCCCACCAGTGGAAGCCATGAATTAGACCGTCCAAATATATGGGTTTAATGAAGGAGTATGCTGAAGTGAGGAGTGAGCTCCACCATGCTGGAGAGAACTGTGTGTGTGTGTGTGTGCGTGTGTATGTGTGTGAGCGTGCATGTGTGTGTTCAGAGACAAAAGGCTGGCTCATGAGCTGGCTGTTTTGCTTGGCCGAGTGATTGCTGTGATTACTCTTTTCCATCCGATGAGACAGATTTAGAGATCCCCAGCACCCCCATTTTCTTTCTCTCTCTGTCTCTCTCTCTCTCGCTCTCTCCCGCTCTCTTTCTTTCTCAATGACACACACGTCTCCCTCGCTCTCCTTCTTTCGCCGTCACACACTCGCACCAAATAAAAATACCTTTGTTAAACCATTTTTTGGAAAGCAAAACAGTTTTCAAAATGTCTAAAAATCAGTGGCAAAAAAACTCACTCAGTGACTCACTAGCTGTCCAAACATTACTCATTCTTGTGCAAATAGAGCTTTAATGGTTCATCATCATCATCTAGGGGTAGAAAAATGCAATCATCTGTAAAAAAAAAACATAAATTATATATATATA
>JAVGVS010003011.1:0-10226 GCA_032718565.1 Distichodus sexfasciatus
ACTATGTGATTAATTGCCTGCGTTAATCTTAAGTTCAAAGTCTTTTGATTATTAGTTAACTATTAGTTATAATATTTCTACTTTCCATTGCCAGAGTGCTCATAGTCTAGAATTAATCTTGAATTTGACATACGATTAAATAAGTAACGCCTGTAAATGATTCGCCTAATTTTAAGTATTAATATACCCATAAATATAGTATTTAATTTATGGTTTTCATATGAAGAGAATAATAGAATTTAAAAGTTTGTTCATTATGTTTCCTCCACACGCGGCTCTAATCTCATGTTCCTGGGCTTCTAGTATTGGATAAGAAAAGTCTATGAGAATGTAATTGGTATTAAATGTTGAAATTATTCTTATTTTAATATCTTATATATCATGTTTTTCACCCTGCTTCCGGGTGTGGGGTGAAAAGGGGCGGAGTTTGGTCTCTCAGGCCCCGCCCAGACGGCGCTAGCGTGCTAGGGGGCGTGGTTTGGGGCCTCCACGTGAGCACTTTGTGTTGATGTGAGATGCGGGCCGGCGCCGCCACCAATAGGAACGCGGAGTGGCTCTGACGTCATGTGTTGCTGGGCCGGACTTGAGCGCGGCTGAGACAAGCCTCCCGCAGAGGGGCGTTGTGGGAATTGAAGTTCCTCCGTTTTCGACACGGGGTTCAGTTTGGAGATTCCAGTAATAATCTCGTTAACCAGGTAAATATGAGTGATCATGAGCAGGAAAAGAGAGGTAGGACAACGTGTTGGACATTCGCGTTTTTCAAGTAATTTGCAATCTTCGAAGTATAAATTCATTAATACAACAAATATGATAATCGTACAGTAGATACAGGAAGAAATAATAAGTTGAACAAGCAAACATAAACTGTAGTGTAATTTAAAAAGCTGTGGTCTGTTTATTTATAGATTTATTTATAGATTCATACCCTCATTTACGTGATTTACCCACAGCTAATTCGGTACTCAGTTCTACAGCTAATATACCCCGCAAATATAGCATTTAGAGAATTGCTGGCAAATTAGTGTTAATAATAACGGTTTATTAGTAATTAGTCATTTTAGATGGACTAATAGCATTAGATAAGAGAAGCCTACAGTAATATGAACATGTTAAACCAGGTTTATATTCTCATGCTCATAGGTATACGCGTATGAATGGGGTTTGGCAAGGTGCTGACCGTTTTAAATAAAGTTGAGCCCGTAGGTAAGGCGGCGGTACGTGGCGTGCAGTAAGAACTACATTTCCCGTGAGCGTGTGGGCTCGTCTGTAGGCCCCGCCTCCTCTCAGCTGTGCGCTCTGAGTAAACAAACTGGGCGAGGAGCAGCAGAAGCAGCCAGAAGTCTGCAGGGCTGCCGCACTCCGCGCACACACTTCTCTCTTTTTTTATTATCCTTTATATTCCTTTTATACCGTTTTTAGTCGCTCGTTTGCTAAACTCTTTTCCTACTTTCATACTCAAACCGCTGTCGACACTTTTCGGTCTGTCGGCCGTCACGGAATTTTGCGTGTTAAACCGAGCTAGTCCGGTCGGGAGACGGGGGAGAAAGATTATATATAATATATGTTTATCAGGTCGTCGCCGTTTTCGGTCTGAGCCAGCAACATTGAACTACTCGAAGAGGCGGGTTTATATATATATATATATCGTGAAGTAGGATTTTATTTGTATATTAGTAATAAAGAACATTAGTGCTAAAGCCGAGCATGACTGCGGTGCTAAACATCCAGAGGCTGCTGGAAGCGGCCGAGTTCTTGGAAAGGAGAGACCGAGGTGGGTGACAGCGGCGTTAAAGCTCTTATTATTCTTATTATTATTATTATTATTATGGCTGTGTTATCGGAGGTGAAGGTCTAAGCTGTCGAGCGTTGTGTTTATAAGCGTCTGCGCCATTTCTGCCGTGTGTGGTTTTTTTTTTTTGTGATCTGTTTTAATATTTGGTTTTATTTTAATGATGTGCATTCTCTCTCCTCTCGGTATGCAGAGTGCGAACACGGATATGCCTCGACGTTTCCGTCCATTCAAAGCAGCAACTACCAGAGACAGAGGAAGTTCCGGAATAAGAAGTACAGCAACAGCCACAACAGGTACGCTGCTGCTGCTCCATACGATCTCACTTGGTCATTTTCACTCTCTTGTTAAAGCCCCGTTTGCACCTGACCGTTCTGCGCCGGTCACGTGAGCGCCGCGCCGGTGATGACGTAGCGACGTACAGACACGCCCCCAGCTGGCGCTCCGCGCATGCGCACGACGAGCTTGCGCTTTAAACTGCGAGTGATTGTGTTTAATCAGCTGAATGAAAACATGTAAAACACAGTGAGGTCAGCACGCCTTTTACTCAGGGCAAGATGAGCTTATGATGCAAATGAAGTCTGAATTTGATTCTCGAGCTTAAATCCGCAGTGTAACACAGCGAAGAAGGTGTGCTCTCCATGTGTTACTCTTTAGTTCAGTTCAACCAGAGGTTTTTATTGAAAAAATTAGTTTGCGTAACAAAAAAATGCATCACAGCACATGGTTACATTTTCAAACGGCGCGTTGATATACAGGTACGCCAAGGACCAAAGTGGTGACGGTTAATCCCAATATGTATGTAGATATTTAGCACGTGACACTGCTGAATCCTGAGCTGAATCGGATCAAAGTCTGCGTGGCTTTGTGGTGGCAGACGGTGAACCGTTGTCTGTTTGATCGATATAATATCGTATTGTGATGAGATTTGGGGTTTACGCCCCTTTTCCTAATAACGACCTTTTCATTCGTGAACGCCAAGTCTGTCGTAAAAGTGCAGAGAACAGGGTCTTTGATGATTTTTCTTGTTTGTTTGTGTGTTTATTTGTTTGTTTGTTGTGTTGCCTGGTGCCCGGAGGGGGCTTGTTGAACGCTGTGCTGCAGCTTGGTGCTTAGGGACCGTGATAAACTCCCAACCCCGGCCTGAACCAACAACACGGGGTTTCATTCATTTATATCCACCCTGACTGAGACGTGACGTTAAAAGCACACGGTGCCACGCTTTACCAGCGAATGTTTCTGTTCGGTTTCTCAGTACGCATGTCACTTAGGTTGAGTAGTCATGGGATGGGAGTTCAGCCTGGCTCCCTAGCACCCGCTTTTCTTCCTGCCAAACGCTGAAACGCTTCTTCCTGGAGCTCCAAATCCTCGAAACGCATATGTTTTTAAAATCGTTTACACGTTTGATGACAGCTTTAGCCAGAAAAGCTGGTGTCGAAAAGAATCAGAATTTGGCATGAATTAGTCTGTTTTAATCCATGCACTTTGTGTGGAATTGTCCGAAGTGAACAATATTTTCTGTCGACTGTGGAGTTGTGTGCAATGTACACGGATCCTAATACACCATTACGTGCCCCTCACCGAGTTTGAGCTTGTCTGTGTTGATGTGTGTTTTAACATCTTAACAAGGGAGTGGGTTTGTGTGATGACTGTGTGTGTATATGTGTGTTTGTGCATGCTAAAGAGAGAATATGGAGCTGCACTGTGTTATCTGATCTGCTGCTTCACCTGCCTGTGTGTGTGTGTGTGTGTGTGCGCACCACCACGGTGCCGTTAGCGTCTGGGTAAACATGGCAATTAGGATGATAGTCGAACTGGACAAGTATCTGAAAATAAATCAAAACCCACACTTAGAACCTTTAATCAACATAATTTTACTCACGTTGATTATTGCTAAGTAATCATCATGGAGGTACATTGAGATGTGTGATAAAGCGCGGTGTAATTGTTTGCAGCACATTTATCATGTTTGGTGGCCGCGGTGAAGGCCTGCAGGCCGTGTAGAGCGGAGCGAGTCTTCAGCATGTTAGCACACAAAGAGGCTGATTCATTTTACATTATTAACAACACACTGGCTGCTGCGCTCCGAGATGGAGGGAGGGAGGAGGGAGCCTTTTCTTTCAGTGGCGTTCTGCAGAGTGGGGGAGAAACTCTCACGTGCACGCATGCGGAGGACAGATTGCTCTTTCTTTACTCTTCTTCTGTCTTTTACTTTCACACTCTCTCCCCCCTCCTTTATAAGGCTGCGTACAAAAGCTCCTCTAAAGCCGACGGCCGCGTTCCAAACCGCATGCTGAAGTACTAGAGAGTGCACAGCGCTTTTAGGGAGAATAATAACTGTGAGTCAGTTCAGGTCTGAGTCCAGCTGCTTTCCTTCTGCATTATGAGAAGCCTGAATAGACAAGAGCACAGACACCGACCACAGATGAAAATAGTTTGAGACTCGGGGAAGTTTGTATTCGGGGTGCAACAATACGTCAGTCGTACATTGATTCAGTGAGCTCACAGCATTGGTCCAACGTGAAAACGTCAGTCAGATAAGTGTTTTTGTTGAATTTGCTGCTCGATTTAACAAATTTAAATCCTCTCTCCTCTTTTCACAGGTCCACGCACAACGAGCTGGAGAAGAACCGGTGAGTCCCGAGTCTCTCACGCACTTCTGCAGCGCACGGCTTCAGGGGAAACACTTAACAATGACAGGACAGAGGCCACAACCCCCCTCCTTAATCCACACGCGTCACATGGGAACGGGACATTAACACACAGGCCGCGTCCGCGTCTTAAAAACCGTGTCAGCGGGGATTATGGCACGACAGCGGTGTTGGTTGTTTAAAGCCTTCTTGTCAGACGTTGGAGCGAAGCCACAGTCTTTCCCCAGAGTTGAATTATTCATTTATTTAATTTTATCCCGGGGTCTCCTCGGCGCTCGGGGTCTCCCCCTCGCCGCTGGGGCGAGTGAAAGCGAGAGGTGACCCACTTGCGCTAATCCGCCGGCTTTCTGCCGCTCTCAGCACCTCCGGCTCAGCCTTACGCAACTACGCCAAGCTCCGTTTCATATTACAGGCCAGAGAGAAACCAGACACACAGCCCCATCCCAAACCCGGGTCACCTTACCTCCGCTCGGCCCTACGCCTCATTTACCTGCAGGACATTCGACAGGAGCAAAGTGGAAATGGTGTTCTTCGGGTGGATGGTAATCTCCTGACGGGCGGTGACCGTGCTCTAGAGAGAGAGAGAGAGTGTGTCCCGGCTCCGCGCTGCTTGTTGACGTATTTATGGACGTGATTTCATTGAACACAGTGCGTACAGTGCCTTGAACAGCATGCCATCACGCTGGAGAACACTGTGTTTTGTGCTGTGGCCGTGTGTTGTAGTCGTAGTACAGAAATCTATCATCGATCTGCTTTAGAACACTGCTGGCTGTGTTCTAAAGTCCATTGATTTTTACTCTGCAGGAAGTATAATCTAGTGCTAACCATCAACCCGATCCTAAACCAGGCCTTGAAATAGTCCCAACTCCAAACCTGATCCTGCTCCAGCCCTGAGCCTAAATCTGTCCCTCATATAATCTAGTCTTAACCTTAAAATCAACCCTAACATAGTCCTCACTTTAAATCCTAATTTACACCTAATCTCAAACCTGGACCTAACCTGTCGTGGTGAGTGTTGGTGTCTCGTCACCTCGATTCAGTATCATTAATATCTGGACGTTTGCTAGAAATGAAGAGTTATTTTGGGGGTTGTTCTTGTTTGTTATTTGCTGTCACGCTTGACTTGTTCAGTCTTGCTTCGGGTCAGTGCACAGCTTTTAGTTTCGCTTGTGAACAGAAAGACAGTAATTAGAGATACCATCTCCACCTCAGCTCTGCTGCCCACAGCGCGTCTTCTTGGGCGTGTGTGTTTATACCCCGCCGGCACGACTGGTTTGGCGAGATAGCGGCGCGGCACGGGGAAGTCGAGCCGCCGCTCAGACGGCCTTGTGATGTCAACGTCGCCCGCCGCGACCGCGAACACGCTGCGCCAGCCAGGAAGTTAAACAAGTTTTGCTTTTGTTTCTCACGAACACCGTTATCATCTGGCCTTTTCTTTGAAGTCTCTCTCGACCTCTCGCCTTCCACGCACTTCTTAGAGATGCACAGCTCAAATGATCAAACTTTCACACATACAAGCGTGCGAGCGTTCTGCATCTTCGAAACCCAGCCCAAAACTAGTCCTAACCCCAAACCCCACCCTAAAACAGTCCTGACCCCTGATCTGACCCTGTCCCCTCAAATAATCTCACAGTACACTACAGCACAGTAATAGTCCTAATCCAAAAGCCTGACTCTAACATAGTCCTAACCCCAAACCTGCCTCTAATCTAGTCCTAACTCTAAACCTGGTCCTAATCCAGTCCTAATCCCAAACCAGACTCTAAACTATTCCTCTCTCCAGATCAGGTCCTAACCTAGTCTTAGCCTTAAACACGGCCTTACTTTAGTCCTACTCCTAAACCTGCCTCTAATCTAGTCCTACCTCTAAACCTGGTCCTAATCCAGTCCTAATCCCAAACCTAGCCCTAACTAGTAATAACCCTAATCTTAAACCCAGCCCTAACCTGGTCCTGCTCAAGTCTCAACCCTAACCCTGACCCTCTCTCTCTCACTTTTACCCTCTCTAATCTAGCACTTAGCCCGACCCTAAACCTGGCCCAAAGCTAGTCCTAATCCCAAACCGGGCTGCGGTTCAGTCCTAATGTCGGAGTCCCGCATCAGCCCCGAAGGTGTGTCTCTCTCAGGTGGTGTGGTGTAGTGTGGTGTGGTGGGAGTGTGCAGACGCCCCTGGCTGCTGCTGATGTCTTATTCCTCAGCGCGAGTTAATCAGGAACGGCCACTCGCAGAGGAAGAGGAAATTGGCAAAGACCAAAAATTTTGCAGAACGCAATCAGCCTTCGGAGTAAACGTGTTTGCCGTGACAACGCCGCTCAGCTGACCGACGCAAACGCAGACCGCAGACCCCTCCCAGCACACACGCAGGCATTTCAGGGAAACGCGAGGTGAAGTTTGCGCGAGGTGAAGTGAGACTGGGTGTGTGTACGCCCTGTGTGTGTGTGTGTGTGTGTGTGTGTATCAGAGCCTGTGTGTGTGTGTGTGTATCAGAGCCTGTGTGTGTGTGTGTGCGTGTGTGTGTGTGTATCAGAGCCAGTGTGTGTGTGTGTGTGTGTGTGTGTGTGTGTATCAGAGCCAGTGTGTGTGTGTGTGTGTGTGTGTGTGTGTATCAGAGCCTGTGTGTGTGTGTGTGTGTGTATCAGAGCCAGTGTGTGTGTGTGTGTGTCAAAACCAGTGTGTGTGTGTGTGTGTGTGTGTGTGTGTGTATCAGAGCCAGTGTGTGTGTGTGTGTATCAAACCAGTGTGTGTGTGTGTGTGTGTGTGTGTGTATAAGACACACAGGGGAGGAAGACGGTGGCTGAAACACTTGAAGATGAAAGGCTGGAAACCGCATTCCGGTTTGTCACACGCTACACACACACGCAGAGGTTGCTGTTTGATCAGCTTCACCTCACCGGTCTTGTGACTTTGAGCTGACCACAGCTGCGGTCTGTCTGAAAACCATGACTTCCCTTCACACCGCCTTTGTTCTTCAGCCTTCAGCACGACATGTGACGTGAGCGTAGACCAAATGAGCGAGGTTCTTACACAGCTCCACGAACCAACAGCAAAACCAGCATCCTGTTGATCCGAGCTGATCTGACTGTGTGCAGCTCCTTTGCCTTGATCATAAACGTGCTCGTCAGTGCTGCATCAGACGGACGGCTTCAGAGTAACACAGAGTAACGGAGCTGGTGGCCGGTTTGACTTGTCATTTGAAGTGTGAGTGAACGCGGGTCGTGTTTAGAGCCGGCGCCGAGCTGCGTCTACGGGCGTTATCGCACGGACGCCATTCACGAGGTGGAAAACGATAGTGAAACAATTCCTCAAGTGCTACGATGCCAACTCCGGCGTGTTACCTTTAATGCACTTAGGCCACGGAGATCAGCTCCACTGAGTGAGTCCCCGAGCTGCCTCTGACACCTGTGGACAAACACGCGAAAGAGAAACACGTAGAACGCGTTAAGCACAAACACGCGCGCTGGGGTGGAAACCAGACTGCTGCTGTGTGTGTTTTTGTGGAGTTTTCAGGGCGTGTTGGGACAGGTCCTTCCAGATGTGCTCATCACGCACACACGCTGGAAACCCCCTGACAGAGCCATGCGTCACGTCTGCTGTGCGGCCGCGGGGCAACGCGCGCTCTTCTTCCCGAGTACGCCAGTCCGCCGTTGAAGGTTGTGAAATTGACATCGTTCAGCCCGAAGATCGGCCCTGGCTTAGCAGCAGGTAGACGCGCCGCTTTACCCACAAGGCTACGGGAGGGAAGCCCCTGCTGCCGTGTGCTCTGGGCGGGGCCGGCCATTCATTGATCAGTTGTCCAGCCCTAGACGTGTGTGTGTGTGTGTGTGTGTGTGTGTGAGAGATACCTCTTAAGCTTTTTTTTGGCCAGGAAAAGCAGCTTAGGGGACTTGATCTTTGGTCCTGCCCTCGTGCATGTGTACACACACACACACACGTCCACTCCCGCGTGCCGCTACACACTCGCCACACACACTCGGCTTTGATTCGCTCTCAGCCACGTAAGCGTTTTAAAGCAGACTCACACGATAGTCAAGTAATTGAAGTAATCAAATAATTACACACACACACAGTCCCATCAGGCCTGGTCTCCGAGCTGAAGGTCGTCCAATCAGTCGAGCCTATCGATCCGCTCGCATCACGCATTGTGTTGCACGCCACCGCCTTTGATCTTATTACGGCAGTGTGTGTGTGGGGATTACGTGTCGCCTCTACAGAACGAGAGAGAGAGAGAGAGGGGTGCGCTGTCAACATCTGGCAGGATCTCTCTCATCCGTGTGTGTGTGTGTGATCACGTTTATTACACTCTAATCCTGAAGCTCAAACTGAGAGGGAGGGAGGGAGAGAGGGGTCACGACTGTGTTTTCCTAATTCCCAACCATCCACAAAGGCTTTGTGAACACACACACACACACACACACACACGCTCGGATGAGGCCATGTGAGTGTGGTCGGTGGTCAGGGCAGATTAGAGCGCAGCATGTGAATTAATCCATGTGTTACTGATGGACCACACTGCACCACAGCTGGTACTGCCCCTCTCTCTGTGTGTGTGTGTGTTAGTTTAGTGCAGATTACATGGATACGAGGACGAGCTCTTAACGGTCTCCCATCTGTGTGTGTGTGTGTGTGTGTTTCTGATGGAGGAGTGTGTGTGTGGTGTAAAACGTGACTGCTCCGTCCACCCCTCTCCGTCTCCATCTACACGCTCGTATGACGAACTCACACGCGCTCCTCCTCAAATCCCCAACTCCGACGCCAGCCGTATCGATCAGGCGAGGGGTGGATCAGGACTTTATCAATACAGTCTCAATCAGCTCTCCTCCTCCTCTTCCTCTCTAATCCGTGCGTTAAGCCGCTCACGTGATGCCCCAGCAGGAAAGCCGTCATGTGAGGAAGTGTAGGGGGTAGACGCTGTGTGTGTGTGTGCATTGCAGCTGCATTGCAGCGTCGTCGTCGTCGCGCAGCACTTCCTCTGGGGCCGCGTACGCATCTTACACACGTCCGTCCGTCGTTTTGTCCACTCCAGAACTTGTCTTGTTAGGGAACCTCCACCTCGCGATGAGAGTGTCCACTGTGTGTGTGTGTGTTTGCCGTTAGCCTTTACGGTTTAGCCGACAGTGAGCTCCCTCGGCAGCGGCCCTCCCGCGCGCTCCAGTAGAAGTAGGTCAGAGGAGGCTGCTCACGCACACACACACACACACACACACACACTCCCTCTGTTTAAAGCCCCAGTGTTTTGGGTGTGGGGGAGCCGGTGCACAGCGGTACCTCAGCGGTACCTTTACTGGTCCGGGACTTGAGCCGGCCACCCTGCGACCACAGTGTCAACTTCCCGACAGTCGGCCCGGTGACGGACCCAACCCAGGACCCTTGGGCCTCCGTGCTTGGCCCCCGTTTGAAGCTGCGTCTTTATTCTTGTTTCATTTTCGCTCCTGTCCACGTCCCGCACTCGGACCCGCACCGGTCCTGCGAAGCCACGCCGGCGCCGCGCTGCCACGTCTTGCGGTGTGCCGGGCGTCCGTTACGGTTTTCAGGAAGGGGAATCAAAGTGGCGGCTGCTAAATTTGGCGTTTGGGTGGTAACGCATGAACGTGTGCTACATGCCCTGCCCTGTCCACACACGCAGTGCTAAAAGTGGTCATTTAGCCTGTGTGTGAACCATGCACAAGCCATACGGTGAATGTACACACACGGGAAGTGTGTGTGTGTGTGGTGGTTTGAGTCAGTATAAGGATGTGTTAAGACATGCATTCAGAGAAACGCTGGTTGCACAGTGTGTGTGTGTGTGT
>JAVGVS010003012.1:0-10225 GCA_032718565.1 Distichodus sexfasciatus
GTTATATATTATAATTATAAATGTAAGAGTTTAATTTATAATTATAATATTCTCATATTTCTCAGTGCTTGGGGACGGTAGCTTGCTCAGGAATACCTCAGTGGTACCTTCACCAGTCTGGGAGTTGAAACGACAATTTCTGATCAACTAAACACACCAACACAAAACACACACACCGCTCACAACTGGTTCCACCGGCGTTAATTTCGGCTCTACATGAGCGAGATAGGAGAGGAATAAATATCTTCCAGTGCCTGTCATCTGTGTATTTATACCCACGCACACTCACACACAATTAAACACTTCAAGATATATTAGTGAATGTCTAGAAGGTTCTGTTTGACCGAAGGTAGCTGCATGTTTAAAATCCCATCTTCTACCCTTCCTTTCCTCCCTCGCTCCTTCCCTCTCTCTCTCTCTGTCTCAGGGCGAGGCTCGATCCCCAGCGGTGGTTTTAACGGAAGCGGTGAGGTTTTGTCGGTCTGGCGTTCCTCCTCGTCGTCTCGGCCACATGAGACTCCCGAAACCGACAGCGGGGGGAAAGAAGCGGCGTCTTAATTCCAGACGCACAGCCGTAAGTACGTCAATCTGAACAAGACACCAACGCAAACACACACAAGACGAGGAGATTCGAGGGGAAAAGTTGGGGCCTGCCAGACCGCTCCCACACCCTGGTGCCAGGGTCGCTGTAGCCGGAGCGATACTGAATATTTACGATGCACTGCAACACCCAGCACAGCACACAGTGCACCACAACCAGATGTGAGCTCTGCATCTGACACATCCGTGAAGGAGCAGTGGGCAGCGCTTGAGGAGCCGTGCTTGGGGACGGTATGCTGCTCATGAGTACCTCAGTGGTACCTTTACGGGTCCGGGACCCTCTGATCATGGAACTCCCTAACCATACTCCCAATACCAACTGCCCCAACATCCTTTGTAACTTGTAATTGCAAAACAACAGATGATTGTTGTTACACTTTGTTGTTAAATTTCTAATGAAAGAGCGCCAATCTTATCGTTGTGGTTTTAAGATAACTGAAGGAAAAACACACAGCTGATACCTAATATTGCTCAACAGTATCGACACACTGCTTTATCGGTCAGGCTCCAGTCTTCCAGTAGTGACAACACACACACACTAGTATGTTTTTAACGGTGACTTTTAATGACACTCTGTGTCCCTAACGGTTTTAGCGCCGCATGGTTAGGGACTGTCACAAAATTACACAAATGTGTTTAAACAGATCATTTTTGAGATGTCATTTTAATAATACTACATTGCATTAAGTTGGAAAACACAATTTATCATAACAGATGTGTTATAACAATAATCTAAGTCTCTTCCTCACACAGAAACCTATTCATTAAAAACTGGTATCAGAACGGTACTCGGGGTCGGCCGATACACAAAGCCCAAGTATCGACATCGGTATCAGAACTGAAAATGTTGGATCGGTGCATCCCTAAATAGAAGTGCATCGATTCTAAGTTCTGGATATGAGTTTTGAGATCTGCTATGAGTTGAGAGTGTGATTATGGCTAACACATCATCACCACATACTGGTGAAAGTGCTGGTCTGACATCAGTCATCTCTTCACTCTTATATCTTGCATCCAAATGATTTCTCGTTGCAGATTCTCAGATTTATAACCCGACAAAGTTCCCAAGGACATCAAGAGGTCAACAACGTCAGTAAGAGACGGATTAAACGAAAATAAAAGATGAAAATGCCCACTCAAGAAACCAAAATGAAGGACAAGCGGTTCTCAAACGCAGCAGGGTTTGAATACTCCGGCTACAAATTGGCAGCCTGCGTCTGAATTAAACTCTGAGGTTGGCCTCAGTCGCTTCAGACTTGGCTGTTGCCTCTTTTTCTTCCTTTCTCTCCCTCTCTCCCTCTCTTTTTACTACCCACGCATTAAAAGGACTCCCAAAACAACGACAACAAGAGCTTTTGGGAGCAGCATGGAAATAAACCGGCCCTGGTAATTGAGCTTTATGGGCTTGTCTAGCTGTTCTCATACAGTGAATGGCTTTCACCGCTGATGCTGCTCAGCTTTATTTCTGGAAACCGCTCTGAGGTCTTCTGACGCTCTGCTGCTTTTATTTTTTGCTGCTACTGTGAAGGCTGATCTGAGATCTGTGCTGAAAAAAATGCTACAAGCAACAGTGCATTTAAGGCCAGTGACAACAACAGCCCGATCAATAAATCAGTCTGCTGGTATTATCAGCAGATATGATCTTATTGCAGATAAATCGGTTGAGATTCAGGTGAAAAGGACAATAACAACTGTCTTTCCAGTTATTTTTGATTGTCTTTTTTCAGTCGGTGTTTCCATCAGCTTGGAAACCGCTCAGAGGCCTTCTGACGACGAACTGCTTTTGCCCCTGTTGTTAAACCTGACCTGAGATCTGTGCTTGAAACATACTATAAGCAACAGTGCGTTTAAGGCCAGTGACAACAAGAGCCTGACCGATAAATCAGTGTGCCGATACTATTGGCCGATATTAGATATTTACAGATAAACCAGCTGAAAAATTACCATTAAAAATAGTTGGACAGAGAAGATGGATCCTGTGTAGTTTGTCCACTAAGCACATATTAGTGATTATAAGCAAATTATAAGAGTGTGAGTGTGAGTGTGTGTGTGTGTGTGATGTCCTGGGGCCGTGCTTGTGTGTAGGACTTGGAGTCAGCAAGTCGGACTGGATGTTCTTATGGAAAAATGCAGCACAATTCAGAGTAACCGAAAAGACAAAACATACATCTGTGTGTGTGTGTGTGTGGGTGTGGGTGTGTACGGGGAACGGTACTAGCTTTGGGGATTAAAAATGATATTCCCATTTGTTATTTTTGGTATTAAAACCAAAGTAAGAAGACAAATTAAAAAATAAACATAAAAGTTTAATTATCTTTACTGAAGTGTTGGTTCAGGATTAGGATTGGGGTTGTTAAAAACGTCCCAAATATTGGGCCGCATTTACCAATATTTTCTTAATTGTTTCTTAAATTCATTCTTAACAAAGTTATGATATTATATTGATTCAATCTACAATAACGATATCGCAAAGTCTGCTACGACACAACTGTGACTTGATTCGATTCTGGAGCTCATGATCGAGATTGAGAAAATATAACAAGGCTCGTTCACCAATATTTGTTCTTAAAAACATTAAAACAGTTAAATAGTATAACATTATACAACTGTAGAGTTGAAGAAAGTCCTATAAGATAGTGTTTTGCACAAGTATTCATGTGATAAAACCGCAGCGATGAACAAATCTGAAATAAGAAAACTTTGGTGAATGTTAGAATCTTGAAGAAAACTGTGTAAGTGGGTTTTAAGAACAACTTTCTTCTTAAGAGTGGCTTAATTAGAAGATGCACAATTAGCTACACTAATATGTGTTTAAAATGTGTGTGTGTGTTTTGGGGAGTGAGTGTAAGCAGCAGACTTGCCCACTTTCCTCAAAGGAAGTCCTCGGGCCGCTAACTTCCCCGTCATTCCAGCTCTAATTAAAACGCCCTGTTTAAGAATGAATGTCCTCATACCGCAGATGCCGACCCCGTAATCCCGATTTTAAGAGGTTAAGTAGTGCTGGAGATGAAGCCTCGCTCCGAGTGGCAGCTTAGTTTTGGAATGCTAAACAGGAGGAAATTAGGGAGGAACGAAGATCAAATGGCGTTAAGTAGCCTCCGTCTGCACTTCCTTCTGATTCTGCCTCGGCCTCCTAATCCCAGTCTGGATTATAATCTGGGGCTGAGACTTGAGGCTGTCCGTCTGGCAGAAATCACCACAATATAGCCCTAATCAGACAATTTGTGTTTTTCTACATCAAAACACAGAATAATGAATAATCAATGAATAAGGATCGTCAAGCAACGATTTTTGCTCAAAAAAATGGAAAGAGGTGGAAAATATGCACTAATATAAACCAATCTGCCTTTAATCTATCTCTTAAACACATACACACAAATTAGGGCTTGGCCTCGTTCCAATATTCCAAATTCGATTCAGTTCCAATGCTCAAATAAATTAAATTCAATATTTCAGTATTAACATTATTATACATAAAACAGTGTTCATGGAGGTCAAGGTTTCACACAAAGTAGGTTTTTGTGTTTAATGTCAACGGCTGCAGTGACATATAGAGTAATCCTTGCACTGTTCGCGTGATGTTATAGAATCTCAGAATTTTACAAATTTATATCTAATCATTAAAAGAAAAATCTATAAATCTAAAGATCAATTTAAAAAAAACTAAACTGATTTTCCCATTCTGTGTATTTAGGGTCTGTATTATAGTTCCCTAATTATCTAGCAAACAAAGATGCTGCCAATAAGGCAGAGCCTGAAAAATAATCTCCACTTCATTTTTTTATATTATTTTGGCTGCTACAGACGTGAGAGTTTAAGTTTCTGCCAATGGATCTGTTTGATGGATTTTCTCTCCGCGCAGGATCTTGAGCCTTCTCGTTTTAATTGCTTTTCTTGTGCTCTTTGTCACAGCTTGTAAAAGCGTTCTTGTTTTTGAAGAAATGCCTCATAAATTCTTTTTACATGGAGGTTAAATGGATATAACATTTTTTAATTTGCTAAAAAAAGTCCTAAACCAACCTTTTTGATGCCAACATCTATCTACTGTGTTTACATATGCAGTGCAACAAAAATATTTGCTCACATAAAAATGTATTATACAGATTTCTACATACATGTCATTTTAAAATGAGAATTATATTTATTCAATGTATTATCTATAAATCTGGTTTTAATCAGTGTATCTACATTATGAAGGTATAAACTCCCCTAGGATGATATGAATTATTTATTTATAACACTAAATCTGACTCAGGAAATGTAAAGTCACTAAATTAAATGTGCACGATTTAGAGGGGTTTTGCTAGTCACATTATGTGTGCGGGAATTAGGGAGGTTGCTTTTGAAAATAGCCTGGGTTACAGTAAAAGTTCTGATTGATTATTTGTGTTTTAATGAATGACATTAGTGTTCTTTCATCATTTATTATTTCAATATTTAGCAGAAATGTAGAGGGTTGAGAGTTGAGAAACAGAGCTGCTTGTTTGCCACTGTACATGAATGACAGGTGTGTGTTTGTATTCGTCTGCATGTTTAAGAGGGTTATCTTCCTTTGTTTACACACACTGGTGTACAATAAGAGTTACCCACATGAGCCACATTTCCCGTTATAATGACCTCATCATCGTCATAAAGAGCAGAAAATATCACATACCCCCTTTAATTTATGTGGGGCAAGTCTCATCATCATCATCATCATCATCTTTTCCTGGCATCCCCTGGTGATGCAGATATGAGATCAGATTTGAAAATCACCTTTAAATAATCCCTAAACCCCTCAACACACACTACACAGACAAAAACACACACTAGGGCTGGGCAATACATCCAAAATGAGTCGAAACCAATGTTCAAAATGAGTTGGAACCGCTAATTTATTTTTTGAATCCTTATTTTTTCTTTTCTTTAATAATTCTTTTAATACTTTCCCCTGTGTGTTCATGTAGCGCCCTCTTCAACATGCACTTTTTCATTAGAAAAATATTCCAGCTTCAACAGTACTGTACTGTAGGTATTTACTGTACAAACCTAGTCAGTAAACTATCAGTGTAGAAAACAAACATTAATCAGAATCAAGGTAAAATGTTTAATTTATCATGATATTGATTTGAGGTTGTATCGTCCAGCTCTAACACTAACACACATTTATCCGCAGTGTAAAGCGAGGGAAGCGAGAGGGAGGAGTTTGGCATGAACGTTGTGGACAAAAGTGGTCAGTGCTGCAGGACGGCTGTGTCAGCTCTCTCTCTCTTCACACACATGCACACACACACACATAAACACACACATGTACACACACACACACACACACGTACACACACACACACATGTACACACACACACGTACAAGTCATGCATAATTCATGATGAGCTAAGCAGTGTGAGGTGCAGTGGAGAAGCCCTCCGCTCTGCACAATATGCACAATACACAGCTGCAGCCTCCACACACACACCACACACACACCTTCATCTGCTGCAATCTCTCCGCAGTCTACTACACACATCTCTCCCTCCTTTCCACCCCCTTTCTCTATATGTCACTGCACATCTTTAAAACGCTTGGTATTGCTCTAATAAATTCAGATATGCTGGTTTTGACAGACTTCTCCATTGAAAAGAAGAATAAATTAGACTTATTTTGGTTCAGAAAATCTCTTTATTAGCACAAACGTGGTGCATGCTCACAGGCATAATGCCTCTTCTTCTGTAAATCTTATATAATGCGGCTCGTAGTCCGCTCTAGGGTTGACTGATGAACTGTTACTGTCATGGAGAGTCAATGGCATTGATATACTATGTTGTTTTTGATTATGAAAATACGTTCATAAATATGCCATATAACAAAATATGTATATATACAGTATTTAATCAGATATGTATAATATTATCATATGGATTTCTACATACAGGTCTAAATAGTGTGCGAATTATGTTTATTCATAATTATGTATTATCTATGCGTATTACAAATAGTTTTATACTGTAAACCTATATTATGAATGCATAAATCATCACAAATAAAGATTAATAATATAAAACAGTAACTCTTAGGTTAAACAATTCATGAAATGTAAAGTCTATAACGGATTTGAGCTGTTCTGTTCTACTCACATTGTGTTATAACTACATTAACAGAAATTAGGGGAGAAAATACACTGCATTTAAGTAATTACAAGCTCTAATTTGATTAATTATGTTTTATTTTTCGTTGCATGAAATTGCTCCATTAGTTATTTATGAAAACTGCTGTTCATGGGGCGGTTTTAAGGCAAATGCCAGCTGACATGTCGCCTGATATTACCATCCACTTGTGTGTGTGTGTGTATGTGTGTGTGTGTGTGTTCATGTATTTATCGCATTGTGGGGACCTTTTTGTCCCCTAAAATCACTTTTATCTGTTTTTGTGGGTTTTGTGGGGACATTTGAGAGGTCCCCATGAGGAAAAATGACTTTATAGTAAATGTGCTTGTTTTATTTGAGAAACTAAAAGAGGTAAAAGATGTGCTTTTGGTTACTGAGGTTAAAGTTAGGGTTAGGATTAGGTGTAGGTGTAAAATTATATACATCTAGTCATTATGGGAGACTATGGAAAGACGTCACAAAGATAGTAATACAGAGACTGTGTGTGTGTGTGTGTGTGTGTGTGTGTGTGTGTGTGTGTGTGTGTGTGTGTGTGTGTGTGGTGTGTGTGTGTGTGTGTGTGTGTGTGTGTGTGTGTGTGTGCTCGTTCGTAGTGGCTCCCACACTGCCAATAAATATCCACGTAAACTTTTTTACTCCGCCGACGCAAAGTAATTGGCTGATTCCAGCCCAGTTTCTATGGAAACGTGGCCGGATGCTCCAATCAGATTCGCGAGTTTTTACACCTCCGGACCCCGATCAGCTCCATCTCTCCACAAGTTCATCCTCCTCCAGCACCACCGCGTCTTACTTAATAAAGTGCGCAAATGCAATTTTCAGAATGTTCCCAAAAAAATCCACCAGACGTTATCTAGATATATTTTGAGGAATATGTACGCTACAAATAACTGCAAACCACAATCACGTCCATGACAATTATACAGTCCAAAATGCAGCCGCGAAAATTAGAAAGTGTAAAATTAGAAACTGCACATTTATTTTTTGCACTAAACCGAGACCATGAAGGCAATTAAGCTTGACATGATGATACATCCTGGAGGACGCGCTTTCAAAAGTCATGCTGCCTAAATACTCCTTTGCTTTACGTAATTGGTGATGCACTTTTACATTATTCACTTCTTTGGGACGTGAAGATGAAACAATCAAACGCCGCAAATGAACCAAAACGGGACTCCAAGTAGCGTAACAGCCAATTCTGCCATCTTGATGATTTGGAGAAGACATTCGAGTGATCTTTTTAAGGAATATGTGTCGCTTTATGATGCAAATAATTGCAAACCACAAGCATGTCCGCGACAATTACACACTTTTATACTGCCTCCAAAATGCAAGCAAGAAAATTAGAGTCTGTGAAATTAGAAACTGCGCCGTTTTCGCGCTAAACCGAGACCGTAAAGGCAATTAAGCCTGACAGACGCGTTCTAGGAGGACACGCTCTCAAGCAAAAACACTGGTTGCTAAATGCACTTTGGCTTTAAGGAGGAAAACCTAATTGGGGTTCTACTTTCGTGCTATTAAGTTCTTTGGAATGTGTTGTTATAGAGAACTCTCAAATTGGAAGCAATTCAAATTTTGTCAAGATTTTTTTCTATCCAAATATTGGATAGCTTTCTTTCAGACAATTACACTATAAAACTTTCTATAAAAATGCAGTGACCAAAAATGAAAAGTCTACAGCCACAACTTGTTACACTAACTAACTTGTAACATTTTTACCAAATCTATGAACAATGGAAATCGTTATCTCATGACACATCGATCTCCACAATTGTCGCAATTGTTTGCTCTTCTGCATGATTAGAGCGATTCCCTGGGACTCCCAAAACTCGGGTCAGAAGTGATTGATCTGTACTTATTTACACTTAGACTCAATACCAGTCCATTTAAGCCTCTAACCCACCATGCAGAGCTCAGGATGCGTCTTGATTAAATCACTTGAACCTAAAGAAGGCATCGATACCTTTACGCGTTCCTCCACTTAAGACAAAGATCAACACTTAATTGCCTTCAAGTGTGTTCCCTTCAGGTGAAGTGACAACACGAACCTTAACTCTACATCTAAACGGACTAATTTTCTTACACACGCACTCACACTTTGAAAATGCACGCACTCGGTTTGGATTCCCCCTGAAGCTTCTGATTTACAACATTTTCCCATTTTCAGGCCGCTGTGGTTCTAGACATCTCAGTTAATTACCTTGGAACCGGTTCTAGGTAAAGCTGCTTTGTGACGACGTCGTACAAGCGCTATACAAGCCAAACTAAAAATGAACTGTGCAACATCTCAGCAGACCAGTCTAAATCTTTGGTTATACACGTACTCATATAGTTCACATGCATTTTCAGTCTTCCAGTCTTAACTGTCAAGATTTCTGGACGGTTTCCACAGTCTTAACAAGTCCTAGACTTGCTCGTGAATATCTCAGAACCGAACCTATGCATAAAGCAAACGACTCGTGTCTTCATTGTCCGGTCCCTGTCAATACATTTTGGCTGAATAACCCGCACCAGCCTCATCAAATGAATGAAGGCTCACACAAAGAGCAATAATAAAAATGGCTCTTACCGGCCACGGTGTACCGGTCCATGTAATTGAGCACGTTCCCGAAGCTGAGGATGCCCGCGGCGGCGGTGGGAGTGCGGCAGCGCAGCAGCGCGGCGCGGAATTTCTGGCCCGGTTTACACGGGCGCAGATCCACCGGGCTGGACTTGAGCACGGCGGCGGCGGCGGGGCTCATGCTGCCCGACAGGGTGGGAACCTCCTCCGAGGAGCTGCTGCTGCATCCGCTGCATCCCTCCATCTCGCATCCATCGCTTTCCACACACATCGTATCCTCCTCCTCCTTCTTCTTTTTCGTGCAGAGCAAATCCAGCGCAGAAAGGGGCTGGAGACGATGTATCAAGAACGGAGCCGCGAGGACGTGGTGGAGAATAACGAAAATAACAACAACAGTTGAAATAATGAAAGGAGCAAAAGAGACAAGCGTAAAGGAGAAGGTTAGTGGCGGACGAGTTGCAGTGGAAGTGGAGGAACGCGGCTCATGTTCCAGTGACAGAACCGTGCGCTCCTCAACGCGTTTTTCCTTCGCACTGACAACCAGCGAGAGAGACGGGGAGGACGGGGGGGTGTGGCTCACAGCGAAGCCACGCCCCCGTTTTAAGCCCGCAGCCAATGAGGAGTGGGGGGCGTGTCCTCGCGAGGTGGGGCGGGACTGCGGGAAACCGGGCGCGTTTGTGCCAAACTGAGGGCAAAATAAACGGACTCCCGGTTTGTGTTGTGCTGGGAGCTTTTCTCTCCTTTTGGTTTGTTTTTATGAAAGATGTGATTACTGTTTTTAAACCGAAAGTGAGACTTCATACTGACAGCCGCCATGTGGCCCGACCGGTTCACCCAAATTTTTGTTGTCAAGGTGTGAAGACTGACTCACTTTTACCACACTCTTTTGTTGGCAATTTTAGGGTGTTTTAATGCATATATATATAT
>JAVGVS010003013.1:0-10221 GCA_032718565.1 Distichodus sexfasciatus
GATGAAATAACTTTCATATTTTCTTCATGTCCCAGTATAAAATAGTTATAGAGTTACCTTCAGGGTGTAAGGACATATCGGTTGCTTCAACTAAAACAAGTCACAAAAGTAATTTCAAACATTACATTTAAATACAATTTCAGAAATTACATAGGGGGACATATATTTTAAAATATCAAGGGAACATTGTATTCACTCATCAATAATTATTGCAGGTCTACTCAGCAGCTGATAAATTGAGTCTAGCTCTAAGGTTATGTACTAAAGTATGTTTTTACAGTTTTTTTCCAGTTCATAATGTTAAACCTTTACTTTCAGGATGACTGCCTGCATTGATTGGTCCACCTGCAGACCAAAACAGAAAATATAACAATAATTTTAGGCATTATATTTTTGGGTTTATAAATTAGAACTAGTAATGGTAGTCAAGCTGTAGCGGTGCTGATGTGATGAAATAACTTTCATATATTTTAAAATATCAAGTGAACATTCTATTTGCTCATTAATAGTTATTGGAGCAGCTGGTAAATGTGGTCTGGCTCTAAGTTATAGGCTAATATATTTCAGCATGTTTTAATGTTCTTTCTGGTCCATAATGTAAAATCTTTATATTCAGGACGACTGCCTGCATTGGGGAGACGCTAATTTTCCAATCATATCTATCTGTCTGACTGTCTGTCCTTCCGTCCATCCATCCATCCATCCATCCATCCATCCATCCATCTATCTATCTATCTATCTATCTATCTATCTATCTATCTATCTATCGCCATGTCATATATAGTCATTGCCTTCATCCCACCATTCAGATGATACCCCAAAAATATTATGGTTCCACAATGAGACTGTGAAATAATAGATTTTTAAAGCTTCTTCTCCTTCTTCTTCTTCTTCTTCTTCTTATTGACTTTTTCAAATAAAAATGTAGTGTTGTATTGTATGCTGCTTACAATCGTCTGCCATTTGCCAAATTTCAAATCCATAACCATAAACATAACGATAAACAATAGGTTACTTCCTATCATGATTTCCAGAGTAATACTGTTACCTGTTATAACCTGTAATATAACTCAGTTTTGTCTCTTATGTAACGACTCCGGGTGCTAGTCATCCTCCTCGCCACTGAGGGACGCAGTGGAGTCGAGGCTGAGCTGCGACGGCATTTCCGGTTCACTGGTATATGATAGCGCTGTAATATTCGGTTCCTTTTTAGGATTCGGCTCCTTCTGAGTCACTCACTAAACTGATCCGGATGTGCAAGTCACTTGAGTCAGTATTGCCCAATTTTAAAGCAACATCGTTTGTTTTCCAAAGAAGAAAGTATACATGAGATATAAAGAGAATAAATGCACTTCCAAATAAATGATTAAGTATCAAGACAGGGCTACAGTGGTAAATATTCCTTTTTAAGTGGCACTAGAGGAAGTTAACCGTCGGATTCATTCTGTATGTGGTTTGGGGAGCGTGTGTGCGATTCAGGGATGCATTTTCCAAAAACATAATTGCTAACTACGTTAGTTGCTAATGTACACTATGTTAGTGGCTAACCGCAACTATGCTTTTGGGAAACGCACCCCAGATTCGGCTGTGTGTTTCCGGCTGTAAGAAGTTAACTGGCGAATTCACTCATTACAGTGACAAGCGCTTAACCCGCCATTGAGATTCGGTTATATGTTTCCGGCTTTATAGAAAGCTAACCGACAGATTTACTCATGGATGTGTGTGCTTCGCGCTGCGCTACTGATTCGACTGACACGAGTCCCGTAGTCTACAAAGAGGATTCAACTCTGAATGTAGCTCTCAGTTCTCTTTTGAATGTGGTTGCGCAAACGAACTCTAAGTAACATTTTTAGCGGCTATGCTTGCCACTAAGGTTGTAATGAGTTTGAAATGATTATAAGAGGTATGTACGTGATGGGGTTTATATTTTAGTCATGCTGTAGTTAGGACTCGATGGATTCGGGTTAATGGAGACCTCGGATTCATGAGTTATTTTACGGGTCCGGGTGATTAACCTGGAGAGTCATGAACCGAGCAACCAAGACGCTGCGATGCCAACTTGTTGCGTGCTAAGCAGACTAATGTGTATTCAGATTGATTTAGGTATTTTGACTTATTGCGTTTGTGACCGCGATTTTTAGCTTGTGTCTTGGATTTTCTGTTTACCCTGTTTTGATCTTAGCTGCCTTCTTTGGACTAAGTATTTTGCACGAGGCTGAAGCTGGCTTATTCGCGATTTCTGTTCCACCTTAAATGGCTTGCAAAGTAGAGCCGAGCCGCCAGTAGGTTGCAGAAACTAGTGCAAAAACTAATTCATATCTTCAGCTTTAATAATTTGTAATATACACATTATTTTAGACAATAAATCGACCGGTTAACTAACTAACTGAATGGTAATTATATAAAAAATTACATAATTATATGTAATTTATTATTACATAATGTTGTAAATATGGCATCCAAATGACTGAATACATGTCCTCAGCTTATTTTTAAACATTCCTCTTCTTTAATTTAAAAACGTCTAGACAGTCTGACATTAGGGGATGAGAGTGACATAGTGCCAAAATGCTGATTTATAAAATAATTTACTGTAGCATTGTTAAATGTTCTCCTAAACATGGCATCGGTTCCTAGACATTAAGTTATTTCATATCTTTTTCTGCAGGCCTCTCCTCTTTAATTTCAAAACGTCTAGAGAATTGTTGGTAACGAGCTCTTGTCTGGAATTTTTGGATATCCCTTTCTGTAGTGTTCCAGCCTGTGTAATTTACCATACGAGGTTTAACAGAGATTCTGCTCCCAGTGTATTTATTTTATTACCTAGTGATAACTGTATTTAACCATCTCTTGTTCTTGTCTTTTTTCCTTCTCACTTCTAATATAATCAATAATTGGCTTTCATTTGCTGCACTCATAATACTTAAGTTATAGGTTTTGCTGACAAAATGTGCAAATAAAGAACAAAATGATTAATTAAAAAATACCATTGAATTAAAAATAAATACCTTTAGACTGTGTTGGATTGTAAATCTGTTTGTGTCTGTCAATGATCTCCATTAGATGCTTGTAAATTTTCTTAATTCTGTCAACAACAAAAAAAAAAAACATGAAAATGCTCCACATTCTGCCACCCTATATTCCTGTCTTCAAGATTATTTTTTTCCATTTTGTCACATACGCAGTTTCTACAGGAATAGCATGCATTGAAATTGCTAATTAAAAAAATAGAGTATTCTAAGTTGAAGAAACGGTAAAAGATAGGTGATTGTGACGCATACAGAACATTAAATGTGACATACTCCTCCTCCAGCTCATTTGCATACTGCATGCCACTGGCCCAGGAAGCATCCTCCTCCAAAATTTTCATGCGCTCTTCTGCTGTCTGGAGGGCCTTGATGGTGGTGTCCTCGTACAATGGTTCCTGGCCCTCCTTGATTCTGCTGTCATCCTAAAAAAGCAAAACAAAGAAGGCTCCGCTTTTATTCCTGTCACTAAACAAAACATTACAATGAATAAAAATGTTTAGGTTGGCACTTACCTCTGTTTGCTTGATCTCGGTTTCTGAGATGATTTCATTTACCTCTTTAGCATCTTTCTGAAACTTTTCAATCACAGCGCCCATCCTTAATCCAATTAAGATTGTAAAAAAAAAAAACAAGGTAAATTGTATTAACATATTTTGGGTTTACAGTTTTTCTCAGTTGCTTTGGTGCATTTCTCTCAACAGAAATGAAATTCTAAAAACTGTTAATTGAAATTCCACATCCTGTAGTCACCTGTGCACATTATAACAGCAATTTCTTGTTCATTATGTCATTTAAAAAATGCTTTTGTACACTCATCAGTTGCTTATGTGCAATTGGCAAAATACATTGTACTAACCCTCAGTTGAATAGTCTTACACCCCAGACCAACTTGTCATTTTTTCACTGTTTGTCACTGTGTTCATAAATATTGAACTATTTATCATAAACTGTCAAGAATATTTTATAGATTACTACCAGATGTTTTTGGTAAATGTATTCAGAATACTGATGATTCTTTCGCCACCTCAAATATCTCTCAGGTGAAACCTGATTAGGATAATGTGAGGTCGTAGATCAACCAACCAATCACTAAGCAGTCTGCTCCTAAAACTTCAGCTGGCAAACATATACATACAAGGCACAATGCAGTGTGGAAGAACAGCAAGGAAACACAACCTAAAACAATGGAAGAGCAGAGAGAAAATAAACAGAGCCAACAGCCCAGACCAAGAAGAGTACGGGAGCATGGTGTAACGAGACTGAAGATGTAGAAGAGGTCCAATACATAAATCAGTTCCTAATAAAATAAGGGCCACAATTGTGGAACATGTTATAAATCATGGCCTTTCAATGGTTGAAGTGGAACAAAGGGTGCAGCCAAATTTGGGCAGAATGACTACCCTCAATCGTTCAGACATTTCATAAAGGAGAACATGTGTAAATCAATGATTTTACTGTAACTGTATTTGTGTGTATTACTTTATAATGGTACAGCATTTTATATATTTACAGTACTTTACACTAGACAATAGGTATATTGCCCATTTTCACTCCTCACCAGGAAAAGGCTATTTTTGCTATGGTCTTAGCAAATAATGCATAGTATACAAAGTATAATATATAAAGTATACAGTGATATACAGTAATCTACTTGTGATGTAGCTGTAATCTACTTCACAGTAAATAGTATTTGTTTACCAGTCTGCAATAGCAGTGGTCTGCATGGTCTTTCACCATATACCAGTACAAACATTAAAATATTGTTCTTGATTCAGTCTCCCACACTCATTGATGTGTAATTTCTGTTTCCTGTCCTTGTCATTCAGTTTTGCAGATATTACATGAGAAAATGTTTATAGAGTGCAGATGTTACACTGATAACATGACTAAACATTTTGAATGTCTTGTTCATGAACTATGATTCATGGATTTGGAATTCTGATGGCACTGACATGTTCACTGACATAAATGTTTGCTTTTGAGACATGGACTAAGGATTCTGAACAGGTGACTCGCTTTTTCAGGTAATCCATGATAATTTGCTGTTTTCGCTAAATGTTTTGAGAAACACACTCACTGTTTTGCAAATGGGAAGAATGATGTGAGAAATGCACCAAAGCAACTGAGGAAAACTGTAATGTAGCATCCATCAGCTGTACATTCATATTAAAAGTCAAACTCAAACTCAGAACATCTTGACATCTTAACAGAATTCAGTATCTTTGACTTCTCCCAGAACTAGAAAAACAAGATCTTGTAAAACTCTCTTGTATTCCTCGTTATCGATTATTTTCTTGCTAATGAGGCCGATGGCTGCCACCCTGGTAGTTCTCTGTATCAGCTGCTCCTCATTTATCTGAATGAAGTCAGCACCTGAGACAATGAAGCGGGGCTGGCTCTACATTGGGGCAAGAGGGGGCAATGCCCCCTTAAACAAACGTCCTGCCCCCTTAAATCAAACTTTTAGAAGTTGAGAAAGAAAATAATAGATTACCCACAAACTGAATATGGACAAGATTTACTACAGCAGCTGAAAAATCCACTGGAAAAGGCACAAATGAGATGATAGGTTTCACCTCTTGTTCGCGCTTTCCCTCCGTGCTCTGTTTGTGCGCAAGCTCACACAGATCTCGGCAGAGATCCCCCACTATTTCATTTTATTTTTTGTTGTTTTATTTTTCACTTTTCCTCCTAAGGGATTGCCACCTTATCGTGGTCAGGAGGTTTGCGTGCCTCAGTGACCCTAAGAGCTGCAGGTGGGACACCCAAGATGGACAGGTCTTAGGGTAGAGGCCTGACAAAGTGCAATCCAATTAGATGACAAAAACAGTTATCCAGAGCACCCCCAGATTTCTGCATATTCTCCCTCAAAATGTCAACATAATTTTCTTTTTTCATGATGCCGTGCACCCGAACAAGGCTCTGTGTGCCTGAGGCTCCAAAACAGCCCCACAGCATGATGCTCCCACCACCATGTTTAACTGTGGGAACTGTGTTCCTAGGGTTGAAGGCCTCTCCCTTTCTACGCCAAACATAAGCAACATCCATGTGCCCAAACGGTTCCAGTTTAGTCTCATCAGACCAAAGTACAGACCTCCAAAACTCATCTTTACCTTTCACATGTTCACGGGCAAACCTCAGTCAGGCTTTGATGTGCCGCTCTTTGAGTAAAGGGGTTCTTCTGGGACGATGACCCTGAAGCCCTCACAACTGTGTTCCTTGAAACATCGACTCCAGAAGAGGCCAGGTCAGCAACAATCATCTTGGCAGATGTCCGGGGCTCCTTGCTGACATCTCTGACTATTTTCTTCTCCAGAGCTCTTGAAATCTTGCGCTTACGACCACGGCCAGGTTCATTTCTTATGGAATTTGTCTCCTTGTACTTGGCAATGATGCAACGTACAGCAGTTCTAGACACTGTGAATCGTTTGGAAATGGCAGCGTAGCCTTCCCCCCTACCCCTCTACTATGTTCTTTCTGAGCCCCAGACTGATTTCCTTTGTCTTTGGCATGGTGAGTAACAGTAGTCCCTTTCATGTGTTCAAGTGCCCTGTTCCTTGGAGTCTTTTTATGCTGATTGAATGTTGTTAGGAAGCCAATTGACTGCAGGTGTTGTTAGGAAGCCAATTGACTGCACAGGTGTGGTTTCAAAGCTGATTGGTTAATTACTGTAGGTGTGTTTTGAAAGCAAACATTCACATGGAGCTAATATTTTTGAACACCCCTTTTTTTTTATTTACTATATTTGATATAAAGCAAGCCTAAAAATGTATTTTATATTACAAAATGTACCAAAAGCTACTAAATAGCACTGGTGAATGTTTGATTATATCAAGTTTCATCAATGCTGCAAACTGTCGGAATTTTTCATCTGTAGTTGCCGCTTACAACCCTATTAAGCCCTGCACAACCTTTTGTTTGGACCGACGCATGTCAATATGCCTTCGATAGCATTGAATGTCTACTGTCTGACGCACCTGTTTTAGCGGCACCTGATTTTGCGACGCCTTTCATATTGGAAGTGGATGCTAGCTCTGTTGGGGCAGGAGCGGTGCTATTGCAGGAAGGTTCTGATGGTGTGGAGCAGCCCGTTTGTTATTTTTCAAAGAAATTCAATCGACATCAGTTACACTACTCTACCACTGAGAAAGAAACACTTGCTCTCTTGTTAGCTCTACAACACTTTGAGGTTCACAGCCGATTAAAGTTTATACGGATCACAAACAATTTGACCTTTTCATCCCGTATGTACAGCCACAATCAGCGGTTAATGCGTTGGGCACTTATCGTGCAGAACTTTAACATAACCATTCATCATAAAAAGGGTTCCGATAATATATTTGCTGATGCGCTTTCACGTGCTGTTTAGGACTTGTGTGTTTTGTTACGATGTGTGAAGTTTTGAGGGGGGGAGTGTTACGTGCTGTGGCGCGTTTGCTGCTGTTTTTTGTCGCTATTTCCACCCGATGGGCCAGACGGCTCCCCTCCCGCCTCCTGTGTGAAGAAGAGCGGCTGATCGGCGTGTCGCAAGCGTTCAGTGGCGAGGCCGCACTTCATTCCCGCCTTCTACCGCGCCGTGATTGGTCGATCGTTGGGATCTGCCACCACTGGAGCTGCCACTCCTGAGACTCCCGCCTTTTTCGGAATTTATGGCCCAATTGAAGCGTCCCGAAGCCCCCTGGGTTTTGAGACTTGCGATGTGGTTGGGTTGGGTTGTATCGTTGTGTTGCTGCTGTTTGCCATTTCCCTTGTAAATAGTCGTTTCAAACTCGTTTGTATATAGCTCACTTCGTGTCCCTCGGTCAGGATTGGGTCAGGGTAAATATATACACTTGGTTCTATTTTGTTGTCAGCTATTCATTCGCCCTCTGTTGTATAGTTCCCAGTTTTGCATATACCAATCCGCTCTCTGTCTGATCTCCGTTTGTGTTTACCATACATTCACACTGTGCAGCACGTAGGAAACTGTTAGACACACTAGGTTAGAGGCGGCACCTCCCCGTGTACTTTTGTTTTGTAGTATAGCGTAGGCAGTCAGGTTTTTGTTTTGTCCCCAAAGTTAGATTAGAGGCTAAAATTAAAGTGTTAGGGACGTTTTGTTTTATTCCGTTCTATGTTTTGGGTGCCGTCTGCGGCCCAACCTGAACCTCTTTCCTGTTGTACAGTTCACGCTTGTACCTTTGTAAATACACTTATATAAATAATCTATATATAAAGAGTCACAACCTCCGTTGGGCGTTTACTGCTTTATTATTCACCTTTCTTTCACATTCCCGAGACGCATCTTCACCTAGACGTAACAACTGGGAAGAAGTTTAGGGAAATGTTCCATAATTACTGGGGGGCTAATAATTTTGGTCTCAACTGTATATGTCTGTCTAGAACCGGCCCTGCAATGAAGTCACAAAAATCATTTCAGACATAGGATTTAACAAAAATTTCAGTTATTAAATATTATGGCTTATAATTTCATTTGGGCTAGTAATGGCAACCTATGCAAGTGGTGCTGATGTGATTAAAAGACTTCCACATTTTCATGTTCCAGTTAAAAATGGAAATAGTGTCACTGTCAGGTCGTGAGGACATATTGGTTGCTTCAAGTCAAAACAAGTTTTAGATATTACTTTTATTAATAATTTCAGACATTACATAGGGGGATGTAAATTTTACAATATCGAGAGAACATTGTATCTGCTCATCAATAATTATTGCGGTTCTAATGAGCAGCTACCTTAATCTACCTCTAAAGTTATATATTTACATATGTTTTTATAGTTTATTCTGGTCTGTAGTGTTAAACCTTTACCTTCAGGACAACTGCCTGCATTGCTTCGCCACTTTCAGACCAAAAGAGAACATTTGATAATGATTTCAGACTTTACTTTTTTTTTTATTTGTAACTGCACTGAATGTTGTTTGTTTCCTTTGTGTTGGAGAAGGGAGAAGGAATGAAAATTTTTTGAGAAAATAATGAAAAAGTAAAAGTGAGTAATTTGTCATTGTGAACACACCACACCACACATGTAACCTCTGTATTTGACCCATCCAATAAGGAGTAGTGGGCAGCTGATATGGGCAGACAAAATAATATTGTTTCTTAACCTGCCATACCGTGAGAAATAAGATCAGCAAATAATCATTTCCTTCAGTGTTTTGCTGACAACATATACAATTAATTTTTAGTAATAACAAACGTTATGCAAGATAAGCCTGATGGTGCACTTTTCACAAATTACTAACAATACACGACAGCTTTGAGATTTTAGTAATATGGAAGAACGTTATGTAGCCTAAAGGTGCTCTAAATTCAACTAGACCCTGAATGGAAGAAACCTACCTGTTGGGGATGTGAATGTATTAATTTTGGGCTTCGTGACCGATAAGAGCTTCTCCTTCAACACCAATTTTAGTCTAATTCAAGCGTGGAAAGATTATTCAATTTCTCTTTCAGTCTCAGGGAAAGCGAAGGGCTAAGAGGACGCTAGCGGTGCTGCCACAGGAGAGAGAATTCATAGATGGTCATTTATTAATTCATTCAATCTCCGAACTACTACGAGCGCAACGCGGGGACAAACCTTGGGCAAACCTCTAAGCTTCTAATAATGTCAAGAAGAAAGAATTCTTTGCAGAAATGCAAATATTTATTGAAAATACTTGGCAGATGATCAACACATTCAAAACATCACAGATCTGTGTCATTTGTGATTGAGAGCCCCTAGGTCTTCCATCATGTGGTACTGTTGCTTCATTAGGATTTTGTACAGAACACTTCTACCAGTGTCACCACTAGAACGTATAGGACCAGTTAGTAAAGCCCGCATCTTCCTCTGGGTGGTTTTTTCAACATGTATGTCATCGTATTGCTCGTCGTTGAGGATTTTCTTGCTCTTGAGGGCATCCAAGATGGCGGCCACCCCAGTGGTTCTCTGTATCAGCTGCTCCTCATTGTCCTGAATGAAGGCGGCACCTGAGAAACAAGTGATCATATAATTTTAACTATCAAAACAGTATTCGAAAGTAATTGCTCTTTATTATTCTTTAGTAATTATTACGAGTTTAATCAACAGCTGGTAAATGTAGTCTAAAGATACAAATAAAGTAGCTACAAATATATACCTTCTGGACGACCGGGATTATTGTTTGCATTGGCTGGTATTCCTACAAATCAGAATTTTGAGTTCATATGTGTCTT
>JAVGVS010003014.1:0-10219 GCA_032718565.1 Distichodus sexfasciatus
CCATCACATCTTTTTATCTCAACAAACCTAACTCTCTCTCTCCCTCTCTCTCTCAGGGAGGAAGTCGAGCTGCTTCGCCGGCCAAACGCTGAGCGCTGCTTTTGTTTTCCCCCTCGTCTGAAGATTAGGATCTGAAAGGAGAAAAAGAAGAGGATTTTCACATTTTTTCCCGCTTTTTTTTTCTTTTTCACTTACGTTTTTTCCTTGTCTTATTTCACTAAACCCACTTTAACCACCGTCTCTTTCTCCGCTTAACCTTATTCGTTTAACGCTCGTCCTTAAGCGAAATTTGGGCCTCGTCTACTGGGCAGCATCGTTTACTCCCTCCCTCTTCTCAAATTTGTCTCGGTCTACGTCTCACACACCGTCCTCCTCCTCCTCGGTGCTTTAACCTGCCGGACCGTAGAGGCCTCGCCCAAGTCGGCACCTCCCAAAGCGGACGCAAAGCTTTGGCATCATCCGGCTGGCTTCCGTCTCTGTCTCCTGTCTCCGTGCCATCCGTGTCCAACGCGTCTCATCCGAGCTCACACACTAACGTCTTATTTGGGCTTCATTTCACATCCCTGGTGTTGTCGTCGTTTTCTTCTCCCTCGTGAGTCTGCGCCAACAGACCCGAGCCGCGCGGGCATTAATCGCCGTTCTGACGAATTACGTCCGGCTCAAACCCTATTAACGTTCCCAGAACCTTCCGGACTGAGCTTTTCCGGTTCGGAGGAGCTCGGAATCAGAACCTTGAACTGTGTCCGTCTCTCACCTCGGCTTTTACTGTTAAATCGCGAAAAGATGTTCGCCGCTCGCTTATACAACGCCCTCACCTCGGAGTGTGTGTCTTAGTAAAGTTCTGACTGCTAATCGAAGGAGGAGAATCATTTTTAAAAAATCATTAAACAGAGAAGGAGGGAGAAGTGTGTATTTTGTTTGTTTGCTAAAATACAAAAACCAGAAATAATATTCAGGGCTGAAATGCGGAAATTTCTCCTTAAAAACGGATCTCTTGATGCTTGATGACGACTTTCCTCTTTAATCCCGTGTGTGATTATGGTTGAATGTAGTGGGTTCCTCTTTTATGTGTGTGTATGTGTGTGTAAGTGTGTGTGTGTCTATAAACTTCCTATAAAAGCAAACGTCCTGTAAACCAAAAAAAATTAAATAAACGTCTCCAACAGTAACACAACCTTGTCCTGGTCCGAGTTTTCTTCCAACACTTTCTGAAACCCTCACAAAATTTTTTTTTGGTCTAATGTAACGCAATTGGAAGCGATTTTGGAACGGTACCATTTCGGGTTACATATCTTTATAGCGCTTTCCTTAGCCAAGGTGGACACCATCCTCCGACTCCATCTGGCAGCTGCCAAGAGCGCACGGTGATGCAATGAGGGCACGATAGCTAATCGGATTCCAATTCAGCACCAATCAGAAGCTAGGTCTAAAAAAAGTGTCTTTGTAAAAGGAGAAAAGGTACAATATTTTTGTAGCGTTTTACTTAGCCAAGGTGGACACCATCCTCCGACTCCATCTGGCAGCTGCCAAGAGCGCACAGTGATGCAATGAGGGCACGGTCAAGACGTTTCGTCTTGGTCAAGACGTTTTTGAGAGTCATAGCAAGGACCTTTTGTTTTAGTAACGTCAGGCATTTGTAATCTAGAAGGCTTGTAGCTGCAGCTCAGTGATAACTGGCAACCTGCATGTCCAAAATGCTGCTGACGTCGTGATTGGCTGACGAACCAAATATAAACACGATTTACCGGCAGGAAATGAAATTTTTCAATGTGAGTATTCTGGCTGTACTAATTTTGTCAGTGAGACCAGTGTTTGAAATGAACATGATTCCTTAATCTCTGGTGACGTATTAGCGTCGTTTTATGATTACGTGCCATAAACGTCTTAGTGTGTTTTCACACGTTCAGCCCTTGAAGTGAACTCAGATCGATTAGTCAGCGTTTTTTTTACGTATACGTGAACACGCCAAACGAACTCGGACCCCTCTGAAACGAAAACCGGACTGAGACCACGTCGGGAGGTGGTCTCAGTCCGGTTCGCTTTAAGTCCGTGGCGCGGTTTGTTTGCGCCTTACCAACGCAAAGCGCTCCCGGTTCGCTTCGACAGTTTTTGTTCCAAGTGAAAACTACCCAGAATGCAAAGCAGTAAGGGTCTGAGAGCTCCATAAGAATGAAGTATGAACAGAAAACGTACTCAGGCCCCATCTGAGCTGAAGTGGACCAGAAAGAGAACCGAGTCCCCTTTCAAACGAACTCACAGTGTGAACATCAAAAGAAGCAAGTTCCCTTTCTGTTGGTCCACTTTTTGGACCACTTCTAGAGGACTGAGTCCGGTTCCTTTAAAGAGGACTATATGTGAAAACACCCTTAGGGGAAGTGAAACAGGAGCGTTTTGCGTTCGTAAGGCGCAAGTTAAACCAACCGTCCCGCGGACTTAAAGTGAACCGGACCGAGACCACCTCCCGACATGGTCTCAGTTCGGTTCGTTTCAGAGGGGTCTGAGTGTTCACATATACTGTACGTAAAAAACGCTGACTAATCGATCTGAGTTCGCTTTAAGGGCTGAAACGGACGCCCCGTTTGAAGTGTGAAAACGCCCCGACATATGGCTCCGTTAATGCTTAAAAAGTTCTGGTTGTAGATGTTGTGGAAAAAGTAAAAACGCCACACCGATTAAACTTTGAAGTTTTGAGAGCTTTAAAAAAAAAATCTTAAATACATTACAAAATACTTCATCCACAAAAGTTTACAGCTGGAGTTTTGTACACGTCGGCGTAACGAAACATAATTACACGGCGGTTTTCCGCGGCAACCCGCCTTATTTACATTCCCAAGTTAGTCCGCTAAAAAACAACTTTGTACAAAGAAAGAAGAAAGTAACATTCAAGGTTAGCGTTGTAGAGAAGCCGAGCGCGTTCAAGGTGGCGAGTCGCTCGGAGAGTTCACAGTGAGGTCGAGTCGCAAAATGAGAAACAACAAACCGAGCAACAAAAAAAAAAGAAAGAAAAAATAAAGCGTCAAAAACGCTGAGTAATATGAAAATCGGAAGCCTTGTCCCAACTTTTCCAGCGTTCCGTTACTTCCCCTATATCTTCAGGTGGGTTTTAGGGGTTTGCTTTAAAGCGATCGTCCGTCGCTCTTAAGTCGACGCTTTAGAGCTGCCGTGGCGACGCGCCTCTCCGTAGTCGTAGCAACGCAAGCCTGATGCTCAGCGTCAATTTACGGGCGATCACAGAGCGATTCGGGGAAGGATTTGGGATGCATGAAAGAATGACTAAGAATTAAACTGATGGAAAAATGATGGACGAACTGTGACCTTAACAAATCTGAACGTAGGGAATAAGGGAGTTAGCACTGAGAGAATTAGGACGTAGGGGAGAAGGGCATGAGGGTAAGGAATTACAATTTAGAGAAGAAGGGCATAATGAGTTAGAAAGTAGGGAACAGGGCATAATGAGTTTATAAAGAAGGAATCGAGGATAGTGTTAGAATGAAGGGAACAAGGGCACATTGAGTTAGAATGTAGGAAACAAGAGCATATTGAGTTAGAATGATGGGAGCAAGGGCATACTGAGTTAGAATGAAGGGAGCAAGGGCACATTGAGTTAGAATGTAGGGAACAAGGGCACACTGAGTTAGAATGTAAGGAACAAGGGCATATTGAGTTAGAATGTAGGGAACAAGGGCATATTGAGTTAGAATGTAGGGAACAAGGGCATAATGAAATAAAAAGAAGTGAGCGAGGGCATTATGAGTTAAAATTAAGGGAGCAAGGGCATACTGAGTTAGAATGAAGGGAGCAAGGGCATACTGAGTTAGAATGAAGGGAGCAAGGGCATAATGAATGTAGGGAACAAGGGCATAATGAGTTAGAATGTAGGAAACATGGGCATAATAAAACAGAAAGAAGTGAGCGAGAGCATAATGAGTTAAAATGAATGGAACAAGTGAATAATGAGTCCGAAGGGAGCAAGGGCATACTGAGTTAGAATGAAGGGAGCACGGGCATTGTGTTAGAATGTTGAGCACAAGGGCATAATGAAATAGAAAGAAGTGAGCGAGGTCATAATGAGTTTACAAAGAAGGGACCGAGGGCATAGTGTTACAATGAAGGGAACAAGGGCATAATGAGTTACAATGTAGGGAGCGAGGGCCTAATGAGATAAAATAAAGAGAACAGTGGTACGATGAGTTACAATAAAGGGAACGAGGGCATAATGAGTAAGGGTAGGGAATGAGTTATTAGTGAAGAAGGGCACAGAGAATAAGGGTGCAAGGCTTTGCAGATGAGTGTATGCAGCTCGGGGGCGTGTGAATTAGAGAGTAAGGACGTAGGGTGTAGGGTACAAGTTAAGGGAAGACACTGGAAATGGGACACTGCCACTCTGCACTCTGCTCTTGTGTGCTCGTCTCCAGCTGCAATCCCGTCGGGGTCCCGCCTCTCACGGGGGGCGGAGCTTCAGTCACCTCGGAAACCTGCTCCTGAGACTGCCCCGCCTCCATCCGTTTACCTGTAACACACACACACACACACACACACACTTTTATATCGACTTTTTTCTAAAGGGATTAGAAAAAAAGGAGTGAGGGCACAATGAGTTAGAACGTAGGGAACAAGTGCATAATGAGTCAGAATGTAGACAATGAAAGCATTATAAATTAGAAAGAAGGGAGTCAGAATGTAGGGAACAAGGGCACAATGAAATAGAAAGAAGGGAACAAGGGCATATTGAGTTAATAAAGAAGGGAGCAAGGGCATACTGAGTTAGAATGAAGGGAGCAAAGGCATATTGAGTTAGAATGAAGGGAACAAGGGCATAATGAAATAGAAAGAAGGGAACAAGGGCATAATGAGTTAATAAAGAAGGGATCGAGGATAGTGTTAGAATCAAGGGAACAAGAGCACATTGAGTTAGAATGTAGGTAACAAGGGCATATTGAGTTAGAATGAAGGGAGCAAGGGCATACTGAGTTAGAATGAAGGGAGCAAGGGCATACTGAGTTAGAATAAAGGGAGCAAGGGCACACTGAGTTAGAAGGAACGGAGCAAGGGCATACTGAGTTAGAAAGAAGGGAGCAAGGGCATTTTGAGTTAGAATAAAGGGAGCAAGGGCATACTGAGTTAGAAAGAAGGGAGCAAGGGCATAATGAGTTAGAATGTAGGGAACAAGGGCATAATGAAATAGAAAGAAGGGAACAAGGGCATAATGAGTTTATAAAGAAGGGATCGAGGATAGTGTTAGAATGAAGGGAGCAAGGGCATATTGAGTTAGAATGAAGGGAGCAAGGGCATATTGAGTTAGAAAGAAGGGAGCAAGGGCATACTGAGTTAGAACATAGGGAACAAGGGCATACTGAGTTAGAATAAAGGGAGCAAGTGCATATTGAGTTAGGAAGAAGGGAACAAGGACATAATGAGTTTATAAAGAAGGGATCGAGGATAGTGTTAGAATGAAGGGAACAAGGACATAATGAAATAGAAAGAAGGGAACAAGGGCATAATGAAATAGAAAGAAGGGAACAAGGGCATACTGAGTTAGAAAGAAGGGAGCAAGGGCATAATGAGTTTATAAAGAAGGGATCGAGGATAGTGTTAGAATGAAGGGAGCAAGGGCACATTGAGTTAGAATGTAGGGAGCAAGGGCATACTGAGTTAGAATGTAGGGAACAAGGGCATAATGAAATAGAAAGAAGGGAACAAGGGCATAATGAGTTTATAAAGAAGGGATCGAGGATAGTGTTAGAATCAAGGGAACAAGAGCACACTGAGTTAGAATGAAGGGAACAACGGCATATTGAGTTAGAATGTAGGGAGCAAGGGCATACTGAGTTAGAACATAGGGAACAAGTGCATAGTGAGTTAGAACATAGGGAACAAGGGCATATTGAGTTAGAATAAAGGGAGCAAGGGCATGTTGAGTTAGAAAGAAGGGAGCAAGGGCATAATGAGTCAGAATGTAGGGAGCAGGAACATAACGACAGAAAGAAGGGAACAAGGGCATAATGAGTTTATAAAGAAGGGATCGAGGATAGTGTTAGAATGAAGGGAACAAGAGCACACTGAGTTAGAATGAAGGAAATAACGGCATATTGAGTTAGAATGTAGGGAACAAGGGCATATTGAGTTAGACTGAAGGGAGCAAGGGCATATTGAGTTAGAATGAAGGGAGCAAGGGCACACTGAGTTAGAATGAAGGGAGCAAGGGCACACTGAGTTAGAATGTAGGTAACAAGGGCATATTGAGTTAGAATGTAGGGAACAAGGGCATATTGAGTTAGAATGTAGGTAACAAGGGCATATTGAGTTAGAATGAAGGGAGCAAGGGCATAATGAGTCAATGCAGGGAACAAGGGCATATTGAGTTAGAATGAAGAGAGCAAGGGCATACTGAGTTAGAATGTAGGGAACAAGGGCATATTAAATTAGAATGTAGGGAACAAGGGCATATTGAGTTAGAATGTAGGGAACAGGGCACACACACACACACACAGATCCTGTCAGTTAGAGGTGTCGGTTTGTGCTAAATTGCCCAGGCCTCGGGGACACGTTATCTGCGTAGAGATGTGCCACGTCCCGACCCGATCCCACCCACTCTCCGCCCCCCACTCTCTCGCGCTTGTTTCTGCTTTATTAAATGTATTTATGTATGATGAGGCTTGTGCGGTTGATGAAGTGAACCCGAGTGGCCTCTCGTCTCCCATCAGCCACCACTCCGGCTCTAATGAAGCCCCGAAAACGCAGACGAGCACCAGCTGCACTCCTTTAATGAAGCTGTTTGAGCTGTTGACAGAGCGCACACAATACCGGCTCACACACACACACACACACACACACACAGGTTTGTGTTACTGTACGCGCAACGTATCTGCACGTCAACGTCAGGCGCTGCTGATGTATTATTATGCATTATTAAAGTGTGTGAGGATGATCGTTACACCTCATGAAGACAATAAAACATGCTGAAACTTCAGGTCCACTTTCAAACTGACTCACTGTGCGAACACGACCAGAACACCTGGCGCTTACAATGTCCCTCTCTCTCACACACACACACACACACGCACCCCCTCCGTCTCCTACTGAGAACACTTACATAATGCATTTTACATTTTCCGAGTTATATCTCAGCCGCACAAAATGAGATGCACACACACGGAAAACACACACGCACTGTCCCACAGTTGGACGCCTTGTGTGTGTGTGTGTGTAATGAGCGTCTGATGATTGGAGTGAAGTGAGAACAGAAGAAACTGCAGTGATTACACAACGATTCCTGCAAACGCGCTTGATTCACACACAGCGAGCGAACTGCTAATGAAAAATCATTTTCATTTTAGTCATTTCAATAACTCAGAAGCATCTCTATTCATATATTCCGTGTTGATACGTTCGCTCGGCTGTGATTTATGGACGGTATAAATGAACATATTTTTGTAGAACTTGGATATTTCAGTATTATCAGTGTGATTGTAATATTCTAATCACCTGAGAAAACAGATTTCTGATTTGTCATGAGCTATGAATCACCATCAAAACAAATCAAACAAAAAGGAAGAAGATTATACTTTATGTGAAATATATGAAGCTGCTCCTTTTTCACATTAACTTGCAAAATAAAATGTTTTAAAAAATGTGTGTAAGTTCCCGGGATAGGCTCCGGTCCAGCCGTGACCCCGGTTGGGATTAAGCGAATTGATATGAATCAATATGAATAAATATTCTAGTCTTTTTCTATTCTATTTTTTAACAATTTGAAGCATATATGAAGACTTGCCTTTTTTAATTAAATTGGAAAATTTAAGATTTTAAAGACACTACCCTTTCCTTACAATATTGTAATTGTTTTAGAAAGTGTGAAACTGCATTTTAAAAATGACAAAACTAAAGAAAATACCTTTTTCATGATTAATTTTTTTAGAAACTAAAATAGCACATGAAATATTGTGAGTGAGTGAAAGTGAGTGATTATTTGTCATTGTGAACACACCACAGCACAGCACAGAGGGCACCACAACGACTTTAATTTTCCACATTGTATAATGTTCATTTGGTATAGACTATCAATACTACTATTTGAAAGTTAGAAGTTAGTTTCTTTTTCACTTTTTGCTTTATTTTATATGTTCTACCTTCTATCTCCTTACGTTTTGCTGTGATTAATGTAGTTAAGGATCTCTGACTCCTTTCTTCAATGTTTACTGCATCAGCTGCTTTTGCGCCGCTTTTTGAGACTTTTGCTTGGACCCCTCAAAATTGCCGCTTGCAACTATATACTGTATAATTGAAGTTTTTCTACGTTTACACATTTTTAGTAGTGTAAATATCGGTTCAAAATATCGGTTATATTAATCAGCCCAAGTCGTCCTCTAGTACCTCTAGTACAGTGTGTGTGTGGGGGGGGATGTGAGAGTGTGTGCGTGTGTGTGTGTGTGTGCGCGTGTGCGTGTGTGTGCGCGAGCGTGACAGTATGTGTGAGTATGTGTGTGTTCATGTGTACTCACCGTAGCCGTGAGAGCGCTTCATGTGCAGCTTCATGTTGCTCTTCTGTGTGAAGCTGATGGTGCAGAACTCACACTTGTACGGTTTCTGACCAGTGTGTTTGACCGTGTGAACCTGCAGCGCGCTCTTCTGGTTAAATGCCTTGTCACACTGACTGCACTTGAACGGACGCTCACCTACACACACACACACACACACACTTTTAGCCCGGATTTACAGTAAAATGTTAAGGTTTTGTTCACACGAGTGCTTTACAGTTGTTGACTGAGCAGGTGTCGGGTTAAAAACCCAAAACAACACACAGTTTATGAAGCAAGTGAAAAGGTGGTAGCGACTGGTAGTGCGTTCTGCATCACTGCATGTTTGTGCTCATGTTAATGCGTGTGAGTGTGTTTTACAGGCGTGTGTGTGTTACCGGTGTGTGTGCGGACGTGTCTCTCCAGCTGGCTGGGTTTGGTGAAGGCCTTCTCACAGCTGGAACATTTAAACACACGGGGCTTCTGGGAACTGAGAGACGGACCGTTCAGATGGACAAACTCATGTTCCTGCACAAAACACACACACACACACGCTTGATTATTTAATGTCTTTATTACGTATAAACGATTTCATCTAGCAAGAAAAGAGAGAGAAAAGAGACCAGAAGAGACAAGAACATGAGAGAAGAGATGAGAAGAGATGGACAGACAGATGAGAAGAGATGAAGAGGGCAAGTGACAGAAGAAAAAAGAAGAAAGAGAGAAAAAAGAAAGGAAATGAGAAGAGATGGAGTGAAAGTGTGAGAGAGAAACGGTGTAAATCTGCAGTACCACTAGTACATTATCAGCAGAAGCATGAGAAGGTAGAGTGGACGGAGTGGCGTGGCGTGACGTGGTGGTGGATGAAGTGATGAGTGTGTGCGTGTACCTTGAGGTGTGTAGCGCGCTTGAAGGCTTTATTGCAGACTCGGCAGACGTGGCAGCGCTCTTTGCCGTGTGTCTGTCTGCAGTGTCTGCGCAGAGCGTTTGCGGTGGGAAGAGTCTGACTGCAGTAAAAACACTGGTTCATTTGCTGAGATCCAACATCACACTCCTTCACCTCCGCTCCAGCGCTCACCATCTGCACCACGTTAACACACACCCACCCACACAGAAATGTCACAACAGATATGCACTCTATAGCTAATATAACTAATGACGACACAGATTTACTAATCTAATCCAACCCCTAAATCTAACCATAACCTAATCCCAGCCCTAAACCTGACCATCATCCACTCCTGACCTTTAACCTGACAATAATCTACAACTTAAATTAAAGCAGACCATAATCTAATTTCAACTTTAAATCTAATCCCAACCATAAAACTAACCATAATTTAATCCTAACCTTAAATCTAATTCCAACCCTAAACCTAACCTTAATATTCAATTTTAATCTAACCCTAATTTTATCTTAAAAATAAAAAAAATCTAACCATAATCCCTTCCCTAAACCAGACCATAATCTAATCCCCGACCTAAACCTAGCCATAATCTGATCCCATCCCTAAACCTGACCATAATCTAATCCCCACCCTAAACCTGGCCTTAAACTAATGCCCACCCTAGATCTAACCACAGTCCAGTTTCACCTTTGAATCTAACCATAATCCCATCCCTAAACCTGACCATAATCTAATCCCATCCCTAAACCTGACCATAATCTAATCCCCACCCTAAACCTGGCCTTAAGCTAATGC
>JAVGVS010003015.1:0-10216 GCA_032718565.1 Distichodus sexfasciatus
GATGAAATAACTTTCATATTTTCTTCATGTCCCAGTATAAAATAGTTATAGAGTTACCTTCAGGGTGTAAGGACATATCGGTTGCTTCAACTAAAACAAGTCACAAAAGTAATTTCAGACATTACATTTAAATACAATTTCAGAAATTACATAGGGGGACATATATTTTAAAATATCAAGGGAACATTGTATTCACTCATCAATAATTATTGCAGGTCTACTCAGCAGCTGATAAATTGAGTCTAGCTCTAAGGTTATGTACTAAAGTATGTTTTTACAGTTTTTTTCCAGTTCATAATGTTAAACCTTTACTTTCAGGATGACTGCCTGCATTGATTGGTCCACCTGCAGACCAAAACAGAAAATATAACAATAATTTTAGGCATTATATTTTTGGGTTTATAAATTAGAACTAGTAATGGTAGTCAAGCTGTAGCGGTGCTGATGTGATGAAATAACTTTCATATATTTTAAAATATCAAGTGAACATTCTATTTGCTCATTAATAGTTATTGGAGCAGCTGGTAAATGTGGTCTGGCTCTAAGTTATAGGCTAATATATTTCAGCATGTTTTAATGTTCTTTCTGGTCCATAATGTAAAATCTTTATATTCAGGACGACTGCCTGCATTGGGGAGACGCTAATTTTCCAATCATATCTATCTGTCTGACTGTCTGTCCTTCCGTCCATCCATCCATCCATCCATCCATCCATCCATCCATCTATCTATCTATCTATCTATCTATCTATCTATCTATCTATCTATCGCCATGTCATATATAGTCATTGCCTTCATCCCACCATTCAGATGATACCCCAAAAATATTATGGTTCCACAATGAGACTGTGAAATAATAGATTTTTAAAGCTTCTTCTCCTTCTTCTTCTTCTTCTTCTTCTTATTGACTTTTTCAAATAAAAATGTAGTGTTGTATTGTATGCTGCTTACAATCGTCTGCCATTTGCCAAATTTCAAATCCATAACCATAAACATAACGATAAACAATAGGTTACTTCCTATAATGATTTCCAGAGTAATACTGTTACCTGTTATAACCTGTAATATAACTCAGTTTTGTCTCTTATGTAACGACTCCGGGTGCTAGTCATCCTCCTCGCCACTGAGGGACGCAGTGGAGTCGAGGCTGAGCTGCGACGGCATTTCCGGTTCACTGGTATATGATAGCGCTGTAATATTCGGTTCCTTTTTAGGATTCGGCTCCTTCTGAGTCACTCACTAAACTGATCCGGATGTGCAAGTCACTTGAGTCAGTATTGCCCAATTTTACAGCAACATCGTTTGTTTTCCAAAGAAGAAAGTATACATGAGATATAAAGAGAATAAATGCACTTCCAAATAAATGATTAAGTATCAAGACAGGGCTACAGTGGTAAATATTCCTTTTTAAGTGGCACTAGAGGAAGTTAACCGTCGGATTCATTCTGTATGTGGTTTGGGGAGCGTGTGTGCGATTCAGGGATGCATTTTCCAAAAACATAATTGCTAACTACGTTAGTTGCTAATGTACACTATGTTAGTGGCTAACCGCAACTATGCTTTTGGGAAACGCACCCCAGATTCGGCTGTGTGTTTCCGGCTGTAAGAAGTTAACTGGCGAATTCACTCATTACAGTGACAAGCGCTTAACCCGCCATTGAGATTCGGTTATATGTTTCCGGCTTTATAGAAAGCTAACCGACAGATTTACTCATGGATGTGTGTGCTTCGCGCTGCGCTACTGATTCGACTGACACGAGTCCCGTAGTCTACAAAGAGGATTCAACTCTGAATGTAGCTCTCAGTTCTCTTTTGAATGTGGTTGCGCAAACGAACTCTAAGTAACATTTTTAGCGGCTATGCTTGCCACTAAGGTTGTAATGAGTTTGAAATGATTATAAGAGGTATGTACGTGATGGGGTTTATATTTTAGTCATGCTGTAGTTAGGACTCGATGGATTCGGGTTAATGGAGACCTCGGATTCATGAGTTATTTTACGGGTCCGGGTGATTAACCTGGAGAGTCATGAACCGAGCAACCAAGACGCTGCGATGCCAACTTGTTGCGTGCTAAGCAGACTAATGTGTATTCAGATTGATTTAGGTATTTTGACTTATTGCGTTTGTGACCGCGATTTTTAGCTTGTGTCTTGGATTTTCTGTTTACCCTGTTTTGATCTTAGCTGCCTTCTTCGGACTAAGTATTTTGCACGAGGCTGAAGCTGGCTTATTCGCGATTTCTGTTCCACCTTAAATGGCTTGCAAAGTAGAGCCGAGCCGCCAGTAGGTTGCAGAAACTAGTGCAAAAACTAATTCATATCTTCAGCTTTAATAATTTGTAATATACACATTATTTTAGACAATAAATCGACCGGTTAACTAACTAACTGAATGGTAATTATATAAAAAATTACATAATTATATGTAATTTATTATTACATAATGTTGTAAATATGGCATCCAAATGACTGAATACATGTCCTCAGCTTATTTTTAAACATTCCTCTTCTTTAATTTAAAAACGTCTAGACAGTCTGACATTAGGGGATGAGAGTGACATAGTGCCAAAATGCTGATTTATAAAATAATTTACTGTAGCATTGTTAAATGTTCTCCTAAACATGGCATCGGTTCCTAGACATTAAGTTATTTCATATCTTTTTCTGCAGGCCTCTCCTCTTTAATTTCAAAACGTCTAGAGAATTGTTGGTAACGAGCTCTTGTCTGGAATTTTTGGATATCCCTTTCTGTAGTGTTCCAGCCTGTGTAATTTACCATACGAGGTTTAACAGAGATTCTGCTCCCAGTGTATTTATTTTATTACCTAGTGATAACTGTATTTAACCATCTCTTGTTCTTGTCTTTTTTCCTTCTCACTTCTAATATAATCAATAATTGGCTTTCATTTGCTGCACTCATAATACTTAAGTTATAGGTTTTGCTGACAAAATGTGCAAATAAAGAACAAAATGATTAATTAAAAAATACCATTGAATTAAAAATAAATACCTTTAGACTGTGTTGGATTGTAAATCTGTTTGTGTCTGTCAATGATCTCCATTAGATGCTTGTAAATTTTCTTAATTCTGTCAACAACAAAAAAAAAAAACATGAAAATGCTCCACATTCTGCCACCCTATATTCCTGTCTTCAAGATTATTTTTTTCCATTTTGTCACATACGCAGTTTCTACAGGAATAGCATGCATTGAAATTGCTAATTTAAAAAATAGAGTATTCTAAGTTGAAGAAACGGTAAAAGATAGGTGATTGTGACGCATACAGAACATTAAATGTGACATACTCCTCCTCCAGCTCATTTGCATACTGCATGCCACTGGCCCAGGAAGCATCCTCCTCCAAAATTTTCATGCGCTCTTCTGCTGTCTGGAGGGCCTTGATGGTGGTGTCCTCGTACAATGGTTCCTGGCCCTCCTTGATTCTGCTGTCATCCTAAAAAAGCAAAACAAAGAAGGCTCCGCTTTTATTCCTGTCACTAAACAAAACATTACAATGAATAAAAATGTTTAGGTTGGCACTTACCTCTGTTTGCTTGATCTCGGTTTCTGAGATGATTTCATTTACCTCTTTAGCATCTTTCTGAAACTTTTCAATCACAGCGCCCATCCTTAATCCAATTAAGATTGTAAAAAAAAAAAACAAGGTAAATTGTATTAACATATTTTGGGTTTACAGTTTTTCTCAGTTGCTTTGGTGCATTTCTCTCAACAGAAATGAAATTCTAAAAACTGTTAATTGAAATTCCACATCCTGTAGTCACCTGTGCACATTATAACAGCAATTTCTTGTTCATTATGTCATTTAAAAAATGCTTTTGTACACTCATCAGTTGCTTATGTGCAATTGGCAAAATACATTGTACTAACCCTCAGTTGAATAGTCTTACACCCCAGACCAACTTGTCATTTTTTCACTGTTTGTCACTGTGTTCATAAATATTGAACTATTTATCATAAACTGTCAAGAATATTTTATAGATTACTACCAGATGTTTTTGGTAAATGTATTCAGAATACTGATGATTCTTTCGCCACCTCAAATATCTCTCAGGTGAAACCTGATTAGGATAATGTGAGGTCGTAGATCAACCAACCAATCACTAAGCAGTCTGCTCCTAAAACTTCAGCTGGCAAACATATACATACAAGGCACAATGCAGTGTGGAAGAACAGCAAGGAAACACAACCTAAAACAATGGAAGAGCAGAGAGAAAATAAACAGAGCCAACAGCCCAGACCAAGAAGAGTACGGGAGCATGGTGTAACGAGACTGAAGATGTAGAAGAGGTCCAATACATAAATCAGTTCCTAATAAAATAAGGGCCACAATTGTGGAACATGTTATAAATCATGGCCTTTCAATGGTTGAAGTGGAACAAAGGGTGCAGCCAAATTTGGGCAGAACGACTACCCTCAATCGTTCAGACATTTCATAAAGGAGAACATGTGTAAATCAATGATTTTACTGTAACTGTATTTGTGTGTATTACTTTATAATGGTACAGCATTTTATATATTTACAGTACTTTACACTAGACAATAGGTATATTGCCCATTTTCACTCCTCACCAGGAAAAGGCTATTTTTGCTATGGTCTTAGCAAATAATGCATAGTATACAAAGTATAATATATAAAGTATACAGTGATATACAGTAATCTACTTGTGATGTAGCTGTAATCTACTTCACAGTAAATAGTATTTGTTTACCAGTCTGCAATAGCAGTGGTCTGCATGGTCTTTCACCATATACCAGTACAAACATTAAAATATTGTTCTTGATTCAGTCTCCCACACTCATTGATGTGTAATTTCTGTTTCCTGTCCTTGTCATTCAGTTTTGCAGATATTACATGAGAAAATGTTTATAGAGTGCAGATGTTACACTGATAACATGACTAAACATTTTGAATGTCTTGTTCATGAACTATGATTCATGGATTTGGAATTCTGATGGCACTGACATGTTCACTGACATAAATGTTTGCTTTTGAGACATGGACTAAGGATTCTGAACAGGTGACTCGCTTTTTCAGGTAATCCATGATAATTTGCTGTTTTCGCTAAATGTTTTGAGAAACACACTCACTGTTTTGCAAATGGGAAGAATGATGTGAGAAATGCACCAAAGCAACTGAGGAAAACTGTAATGTAGCATCCATCAGCTGTACATTCATATTAAAAGTCAAACTCAAACTCAGAACATCTTGACATCTTAACAGAATTCAGTATCTTTGACTTCTCCCAGAACTAGAAAAACAAGATCTTGTAAAACTCTCTTGTATTCCTCGTTATCGATTATTTTCTTGCTAATGAGGCCGATGGCTGCCACCCTGGTAGTTCTCTGTATCAGCTGCTCCTCATTTATCTGAATGAAGTCAGCACCTGAGACAATGAAGCGGGGCTGGCTCTACATTGGGGCAAGAGGGGGCAATGCCCCCTTAAACAAACGTCCTGCCCCCTTAAATCAAACTTTTAGAAGTTGAGAAAGAAAATAATAGATTACCCACAAACTGAATATGGACAAGATTTACTACAGCAGCTGAAAAATCCACTGGAAAAGGCACAAATGAGATGATAGGTTTCACCTCTTGTTCGCGCTTTCCCTCCGTGCTCTGTTTGTGCGCAAGCTCACACAGATCTCGGCAGAGATCCCCCACTATTTCATTTTATTTTTTGTTGTTTTATTTTTCACTTTTCCTCCTAAGGGATTGCCACCTTATCGTGGTCAGGAGGTTTGCGTGCCTCAGTGACCCTAAGAGCTGCAGGTGGGACACCCAAGATGGACAGGTCTTAGGGTAGAGGCCTGACAAAGTGCAATCCAATTAGATGACAAAAACAGTTATCCAGAGCACCCCCAGATTTCTGCATATTCTCCCTCAAAATGTCAACATAATTTTCTTTTTTCATGATGCCGTGCACCCGAACAAGGCTCTGTGTGCCTGAGGCTCCAAAACAGCCCCACAGCATGATGCTCCCACCACCATGTTTAACTGTGGGAACTGTGTTCCTAGGGTTGAAGGCCTCTCCCTTTCTACGCCAAACATAAGCAACATCCATGTGCCCAAACGGTTCCAGTTTAGTCTCATCAGACCAAAGTACAGACCTCCAAAACTCATCTTTACCTTTCAGATGTTCACGGGCAAACCTCAGTCAGGCTTTGATGTGCCGCTCTTTGAGTAAAGGGGTTCTTCTGGGACGATGACCCTGAAGCCCTCACAACTGTGTTCCTTGAAACATCGACTCCAGAAGAGGCCAGGTCAGCAACAATCATCTTGGCAGATGTCCGGGGCTCCTTGCTGACATCTCTGACTATTTTCTTCTCCAGAGCTCTTGAAATCTTGCGCTTACGACCACGGCCAGGTTCATTTCTTATGGAATTTGTCTCCTTGTACTTGGCAATGATGCAACGTACAGCAGTTCTAGACACTGTGAATCGTTTGGAAATGGCAGCGTAGCCTTCCCCCCTACCCCTCTACTATGTTCTTTCTGAGCCCCAGACTGATTTCCTTTGTCTTTGGCATGGTGAGTAACAGTAGTCCCTTTCATGTGTTCAAGTGCCCTGTTCCTTGGAGTCTTTTTATGCTGATTGAATGTTGTTAGGAAGCCAATTGACTGCAGGTGTTGTTAGGAAGCCAATTGACTGCACAGGTGTGGTTTCAAAGCTGATTGGTTAATTACTGTAGGTGTGTTTTGAAAGCAAACATTCACATGGAGCTAATATTTTTGAACACCCCTTTTTTTTTATTTACTATATTTGATATAAAGCAAGCCTAAAAATGTATTTTATATTACAAAATGTACCAAAAGCTACTAAATAGCACTGGTGAATGTTTGATTATATCAAGTTTCATCAATGCTGCAAACTGTCGGAATTTTTCATCTGTAGTTGCCGCTTACAACCCTATTAAGCCCTGCACAACCTTTTGTTTGGACCGACGCATGTCAATATGCCTTCGATAGCATTGAATGTCTACTGTCTGACGCACCTGTTTTAGCGGCACCTGATTTTGCGACGCCTTTCATATTGGAAGTGGATGCTAGCTCTGTTGGGGCAGGAGCGGTGCTATTGCAGGAAGGTTCTGATGGTGTGGAGCAGCCCGTTTGTTATTTTTCAAAGAAATTCAATCGACATCAGTTACACTACTCTACCACTGAGAAAGAAACACTTGCTCTCTTGTTAGCTCTACAACACTTTGAGGTTCACAGCCGATTAAAGTTTATACGGATCACAAACAATTTGACCTTTTCATCCCGTATGTACAGCCACAATCAGCGGTTAATGCGTTGGGCACTTATCGTGCAGAACTTTAACATAACCATTCATCATAAAAAGGGTTCCGATAATATATTTGCTGATGCGCTTTCACGTGCTGTTTAGGACTTGTGTGTTTTGTTACGATGTGTGAAGTTTTGAGGGGGGGAGTGTTACGTGCTGTGGCGCGTTTGCTGCTGTTTTTTGTCGCTATTTCCACCCGATGGGCCAGACGGCTCCCCTCCCGCCTCCTGTGTGAAGAAGAGCGGCTGATCGGCGTGTCGCAAGCGTTCAGTGGCGAGGCCGCACTTCATTCCCGCCTTCTACCGCGCCGTGATTGGTCGATCGTTGGGATCTGCCACCACTGGAGCTGCCACTCCTGAGACTCCCGCCTTTTTCGGAATTTATGGCCCAATTGAAGCGTCCCGAAGCCCCCTGGGTTTTGAGACTTGCGATGTGGTTGGGTTGGGTTGTATCGTTGTGTTGCTGCTGTTTGCCATTTCCCTTGTAAATAGTCGTTTCAAACTCGTTTGTATATAGCTCACTTCGTGTCCCTCGGTCAGGATTGGGTCAGGGTAAATATATACACTTGGTTCTATTTTGTTGTCAGCTATTCATTCGCCCTCTGTTGTATAGTTCCCAGTTTTGCATATACCAATCCGCTCTCTGTCTGATCTCCGTTTGTGTTTACCATACATTCACACTGTGCAGCACGTAGGAAACTGTTAGACACACTAGGTTAGAGGCGGCACCTCCCCGTGTACTTTTGTTTTGTAGTATAGCGTAGGCAGTCAGGTTTTTGTTTTGTCCCCAAAGTTAGATTAGAGGCTAAAATTAAAGTGTTAGGGACGTTTTGTTTTATTCCGTTCTATGTTTTGGGTGCCGTCTGCGGCCCAACCTGAACCTCTTTCCTGTTGTACAGTTCACGCTTGTACCTTTGTAAATACACTTATATAAATATATATAAAGAGTCACAACCTCCGTTGGGCGTTTACTGCTTTATTATTCACCTTTCTTTCACATTCCCGAGACGCATCTTCACCTAGACGTAACAACTGGGAAGAAGTTTAGGGAAATGTTCCATAATTACTGGGGGGCTAATAATTTTGGTCTCAACTGTATATGTCTGTCTAGAACCGGCCCTGCAATGAAGTCACAAAAAGCATTTCAGACATAGGATTTAACAAAAATTTCAGTTATTAAATATTATGGCTTATAATTTCATTTGGGCTAGTAATGGCAACCTATGCAAGTGGTGCTGATGTGATTAAAAGACTTCCACATTTTCATGTTCCAGTTAAAAATGGAAAGAGTGTCACTGTCAGGTCGTGAAGACATATTGGTTGCTTCAAGTCAAAACAAGTTTTAGATATTACTTTTATTAATAATTTCAGACATTACATAGGGGGATGTAAATTTTACAATATCGAGAGAACATTGTATCTGCTCATCAATAATTATTGCGGTTCTAATGAGCAGCTACCTTAATCTACCTCTAAAGTTATATATTTACATATGTTTTTATAGTTTATTCTGGTCTGTAGTGTTAAACCTTTACCTTCAGGACAACTGCCTGCATTGCTTCGCCACTTTCAGACCAAAAGAGAACATTTGATAATGATTTCAGACTTTACTTTTTTTTTTATTTGTAACTGCACTGAATGTTGTTTGTTTCCTTTGTGTTGGAGAAGGGAGAAGGAATGAAAATTTTTTGAGAAAATAATGAAAAAGTAAAAGTGAGTAATTTGTCATTGTGAACACACCACACCACACATGTAACCTCTGTATTTGACCCATCCAATAAGGAGTAGTGGGCAGCTGATATGGGCAGACAAAATAATATTGTTTCTTAACCTGCCATACCGTGAGAAATAAGATCAGCAAATAATCATTTCCTTCAGTGTTTTGCTGACAACATATACAATTAATTTTTAGTAATAACAAACGTTATGCAAGATAAGCCTGATGGTGCACTTTTCACAAATTACTAACAATACACGACAGCTTTGAGATTTTAGTAATATGGAAGAACGTTATGTAGCCTAAAGGTGCTCTAAATTCAACTAGACCCTGAATGGAAGAAACCTACCTGTTGGGGATGTGAATGTATTAATTTTGGGCTTCGTGACCGATAAGAGCTTCTCCTTCAACACCAATTTTAGTCTAATTCAAGCGTGGAAAGATTATTCAATTTCTCTTTCAGTCTCAGGGAAAGCGAAGGGCTAAGAGGACGCTAGCGGTGCTGCCACAGGAGAGAGAATTCATAGATGGTCATTTATTAATTCATTCAATCTCCGAACTACTACGAGCGCAACGCGGGGACAAACCTTGGGCAAACCTCTAAGCTTCTAATAATGTCAAGAAGAAAGAATTCTTTGCAGAAATGCAAATATTTATTGAAAATACTTGGCAGATGATCAACACATTCAAAACATCACAGATCTGTGTCATTTGTGATTGAGAGCCCCTAGGTCTTCCATCATGTGGTACTGTTGCTTCATTAGGATTTTGTACAGAACACTTCTACCAGTGTCACCACTAGAACGTATAGGACCAGTTAGTAAAGCCCGCATCTTCCTCTGGGTGGTTTTTTCAACATGTATGTCATCGTATTGCTCGTCGTTGAGGATTTTCTTGCTCTTGAGGGCATCCAAGATGGCGGCCACCCCAGTGGTTCTCTGTATCAGCTGCTCCTCATTGTCCTGAATGAAGGCGGCACCTGAGAAACAAGTGATCATATAATTTTAACTATCAAAACAGTATTCGAAAGTAATTGCTCTTTATTATTCTTTAGTAATTATTACGAGTTTAATCAACAGCTGGTAAATGTAGTCTAAAGATACAAATAAAGTAGCTACAAATATATACCTTCTGGACGACCGGGATTATTGTTTGCATTGGCTGGTATTCCTACAAATCAGAATTTTGAGTTCATATGTGTCTT
>JAVGVS010003016.1:0-10212 GCA_032718565.1 Distichodus sexfasciatus
GTAGCAGACGTTAGGATGGAAGGATGGAGGGATGGAAAGAGGGGGGAAGAAGGGAGGGATTGAGGGAAAATCCATAACCCAAATACAGCTGTCAGACGGAATGCAAAGTTAGCAGAAGTGGCTTGGGTCGCGGCTGGAGGTGTGGGTGGGCTTTCGGTGATCTGGACAGCGGCACACGCACGCACAAACACACACCGTTCCTGGCGTTACAGAGACGTTCTTCTCCAAACCAGGCTGGATCTCGGCCCTCGGGCCTGCTCTGACTGTGGCTGAGCTATATAACGTCGTCAGACTCATCTGGGTGGGAGGTGTTGCTGAGAACGGTTTTGTCTTCCATCATCGACTCTCGTCTTGTTCACTTTCTCCCTTTCACTTCCTCCCTTTTTTCAATTTGCGCTTCCTCTCCCCCCCGCCCCCACTCCCACACACACCTCCACTCTCCCTCTTTACCTCCTTCTCGCTCTCTCTCTCTCTCTCTCTCTCTCTCTCTCTAGGGAAGGCCGAAGCCCAGGGCGGCCGGCTGGTGGAAGTGCTCGGGGAGGTCTGTGCTTTCCATCGGCGTCTGCAGCTCTGAGCGCCGATAATAGGCCATAACGGCAGGCCGCTGTCTAAGCGAGCGCTCTCTCGGGACGCTTAGCTAATGGATACCGAGGAATAACGACCGACGCCTCCGCCTCTAACGCGCTCATTTCCGTCCAGCGGACACCCTGCCTTCCCCTGCCCCACTTTTTCCCTCCGGCCTTGTCGGAAACGCGCCCTTCCATCCCCACTCCAGCTCTGGTTCTGGCTCCAGCTCCAGCTCCACCAGGCAGGGTTTTAAAGCCATCCATCTCCTCTGTGACGACCAGATTCGTGCCCCCCAACATCCCTGCCCGGAGAAAACGCGACCGTTTCTAGAATTTGGAAGCGGGGGGGGGGAGGGAGTGGGCCGTTGCCAGCGTTTTGAGAATTTTAAAAAAGGGACCCGAGCCGCGCTGTTTATATTCCACGGCGCGAAAGAAAATTTCCTACCGCTTCGGAACCGGCGGACGACAAGAGAAGTCGGGTTCTGCCACTCCGCCGCCTGGTTCCTCCCCAAAAGCTGACATGGTTGATGCCAGCTCTACACAACATCAAGCCCAAACTAATCAGATCAAGTGTGTCATCTGGAAAACATCCCTCCTTTTCCAGCACAACTCACTGTTGTTTCTTTTTCTTCCTGATTCACAGATGGGCAAGATGCTGAAGTTGGGTAAAATTGCTTTGCTCCCTCATCTGCACTTTCTATCCCCCACCACCAACCCCCTCCACCACCTTCGCTTCTTTTCCTGCGTTTCTTTGCGAGGAGCAGAAAGCGACACCCCTCTCTCCCAGTCGTAATAAAAACAGGCCTCACTGTCTAAAAACGTGCGTAATTTATTATTCACACCAGAAAATGCCCGGCCTGGCCGTTCCACTGAATAACATCTTCAATTAAAACCACATGTTTAATCACCGTTCGCCGCCGCCACCGCTGCTGCCGCCGCCACCGCTCACCGCCGGTCAGCACTGGAGGCGACGCGTTCGCTGAGGCAAACAGCCATAAAATCCCGGCCTGACCTTTCGCTGAAGGTTTGTCGAAGCACAAAAAGAACGAACTTAATTGTCGGCCCCGTTTTGCACCGACACCTTTCGGGATAGGGAATAAGAATAGCGCCACACACACACATACACACACACACACCAAATTTTTTCAGGGAAATGAATAATTAATAAAACCAAATTCCTCATTTACCCACGGACGTGTGTTACTCTTCAAAATCACTTTGATCTGGGGGGGAAAAAAGGCACTTGTGGAAAAACTAACATTATTTTTGGAAGAGCAGAAGTGTTTAATGGTAGCGGAGCCGACAAGTGAGGGACAGTGCTCGATGAAATCAAAAGTGCTTGTAACGAGGGCAGGGAGGATCGAAAACTTAAAGCTACATCCATATCACTTGACTAGGGCTCATCTGAATTTGGAGCGAGGAGGGAGCGCACGCTCTCTCTCTCACACACACACACACTTTCCCCCTCACACGAAAATCAAGCAACATGTACTTTACTGCAAAATCTGTCTTTAGTCCAAAATTTGGCTTTGAAGCCAGTAACAAAAATATTCCTCTTTCTCCTCGTGCACAAACTTGACTAAAGCACATCAGGTCTGCACCTTTTCCATCACTGCCACTTGCCCACACACACACACACACTCTCACACACACACATACATACACACTTTACCCTCACACAATACATCAAGTAACATTAAAACTGACATGAACCTTTTGACAAAAAAAAAACTGTTTTGTACTAAATTTGGCTTCAACAAAATATTCGACAAAAAGTGTGTCCGCACACAAACACACTTGCACACATGCTTTACCCTCGCACAAAGCATCGAGCAACATTAAGACCAGTATGTAATGTAATTTTAGTACACAAAACTGCCTTTAGTACAAATTAGCTGTAATTTTTTTTCAATGTCCTTCTCTTTTCCAGATTTGACTGACACACTTAATGTCTGTACTCACACATAAACACACAAAAACGTCAAGCAACATTAAGACCACCACTTACTTACTATTACAAAAAATTGCCTTTAGTAAAAAAAAAACAAAATCTTCTTCAGTACAAATATTACATTTTCTCCAATTCTCCAGACTTCACTAAAGCACTCCAGGTCTGCACACACACACACTCACTGACTCGTCAACCCCTTGCCATCCCCGCTGAACAAAAACTCCCATTTTACAGCAGAAAACCAGTATCACACACTCATCACAATTCCACATCTGCTTGTGAATATTCCAAATACCACCTTCAGTTCAAACTCATAATGATAAATAAATACAAGACTTTAAAGGACTCCTGGCTGTAATGGTGAAACTGAACGAAAAGCTGAAAAGCTGAAGGGGAAACGGGGCTTTGACTTGCTGCTTTTGGTATTCGGCCACAGTGCCAGGGTGTGAAAAAAATCGGCCGGTGGTGCGGCCGCCGTTACTGCTTCAACACTGCTAAAAGCAACACAATGGGCCCACAAAGCAGCCGGAGTCGGCTTCTAAAAATTCTGCTCATTACTATCATCTGAAATTCAGGAGAAGGGAGAAGCGTTTTTGCCCTGCTGGTCTTCACACTGAATTACCTCATCACTCAGCCGTGATTGTAACCTGACTTGCAGGTAGCAAAGAAAGTGAAATCAAACTTTGAGATGTGCTTTTCTTGCATTTGGGAATAGGTGCCAAAAACAGAAACACAAGGCAACAGCACAGCAATGAAAACAACAGACAGATTTGACGACATATTAAATGAAACTTAATTGTGAATGTTTCAAATATGTAGACCAAAGGTCTTCTGCACTTTTCTTTGTTAATGTTCTCTCAAAAAAAAACATTTCTATTTGAGCTCTGAAAAAAATTATGAATTGTTATAAACCATCTTTAACAGATAATAAGAGCAGGTGGATAATTCAGTTTTTAGTTACCCATGTAAATTAGCCGGATGCATTAAAAAAACATATTTGGAAAAAACTGACCAAAACCACAAAGACAAAAACAGACCTTAATAATTCACAAAACAGACCTTCGCAATTCTGCTCAAATTCCAGTCAGCAGGTTGAATTAAAAGAGAGTGTTGTGTTATTAATGGCAACAGGCAGGCGAAGCAATACACACCTTACAGACTGCAATGACAGGAATGCCAGAGGAAAACAAGCCTGGAACCCGCTAAATAAAATTAATTGTGCTCAGAGCCCTATTCACCATCAATCAACTTAGAATAACACACGTCACCTACAATGCCATATCCTTTATGTGTGTGTGTTTTTATGATCTTTTTTTTTAAACTCTCACTAAAAAGCTGCAATACGTCTCTACAATATTTACACTGTGATTGTTGAGATTTATTCCAGCAAACAGGATCTGATCACTTTAGAATTGGTTCTTAATATAAGCATATTTTAATATATAAGCATAATTTGTATGTATCAGTATAGTATTTGGTGTTTTAAAAAATCTACGTACATTATGAGTACAAGAATTGTAGCACATAAAATGCTCAGCAACATTAAACTGTCAGATTATTTTTTAAAAATTACTACACATGAAATGTAGTAAAGATTTAAAGTTTGCTCACTGTCTTACACCTTTTAAAGTGAATATTAATTAAAACACTTCGGAAACGTGTTTTTAAAATATGAGATGACGTGAAACGCGTTCTTACTGAATAAATGAAGCACGAGACAAAAATGAACTAATCAATTCATTAGTAAAAAAAAAAAAGAAATATCTGTCACCTCCATATCAATTAATTTGCCTTTTGCTTATTGAAATAATATTAACTTGAACGCTTGAAAAACTAAATAAATTACAAACGCGGAGTTTATTAATTCCGCGATATTAACAGCCAAACAAATTACGAATTTTAGATTCTTGAAAACACTGATTAAAAGGCTCCTGGTGGTTACAGGGTTCTTCCAAAACTTTACCCGCGTTCTGCCCCTTCCACTTTCATTCGGCCAGATCAATAAACATCTGTCATTCTTAACATTTTCCCTTGTCACTACCACACTGGCACAAAAGGCTTGTGTAGAATAGAAAATGATTAAAAGCGAGCAGTAGGCCACGTCCGAAATAATTAAACCCGGTCTTATTTTAGATTAAAATAAAACGGCCGGGATTAGAGAAGCTCATTTTGCGTCACCAAACTGAGACTGTGTTCGGCGCTAATAGATTAATATTTGTGCTGGTTTGTGAACAACTTGTAAGCTGAGGAGAACTATAATCCTTTGATTTACCTTAACACACACTTACAGCACTAAATAGAGTATCTAGGTGTGTAGAGTCAAATTATCACAAATCTGGTTATGCACAATATTTATCAGTGTTTATTCATTAATGCTATTTACAAAAGTTTCCGTGGTAAGTCTGGCGTGCCAATGAAGCCGAGCTCCCTCCATTAGGCCTCTATTTATTAGTTAAGAAACTGTATCATTTTAATGACTAATAAAAGAATATTATACGCGATTTTAATTGTATTTTATTATTGTGTGGCAGAAAAAAACAGAACTAAGTTCACCGACTAACATTGAAAAATATAATGAAGTCGGACTCTGTCACATTTGACTTTTTTGGAGATTTTCCGTGTTTTTGTTATTAATTATTTGCATGCAAATAAACTTACCGCACACTTTCCTTCCTCCTCATCTCTTACGAGACGCGACGTCTTCCAAATCGAGCCCCAAGTTTCAACTTTGCGCGATTTCAGCCCCGCATTTGTGGTCTAAAACCTTAGCGTTTCTCTTAGACATATTTTAAAACACGGGTCCGTACTTTTTCTTTCAGTGTCTCTTAATTATAAAATCGCAATAACATTACACAAAAATTCTTTTTCACAACTTTCCCCCCGTGCACAATTAAACAGAGCTAATTTCCGCGTAAACACGTGTGTGTACATAATATATAGTCCACACTAAATAAATATAAAATAAGAAGGATAATGAGTGGGAAATAAATTTGTGTATTTCTGTTGCCTTGAGAAACTTACTTTTTTTCAAATAAAAAAAAAATCACATTCGGCGGCGCTGACGTTTTTGGTCTATTCCGCAGAATGAAACGCACCGAAAAGCCCTAACTGCCCCCAAATCAGCCTCGTGTCACATTTTAGTCACAGAACAAGTGAAGCAAAGAGAAGAGGAAGGAGAAGGAGGAGAAGGAGGAGGAGGAGATGTGTAAAAAGTGAAATAAAGAAGTAGAATATCAACCTGTTCAGAAATTGTGAAGAAGTCAACTTTTCAGGCTGCGCGCTGGACCATGTGGAAATCTCGCTTCCAGGGTTCGGTCAGACGTCCCAGCGATTCCCAAAAAAACACGTTGAGGAAAAACAACGCAGAAGAAGAAGAAGAAAAAAAAAAAACGAGGGGAAGAAATGTCTCGATTTAGGAATGATATCGCTGGACCAACTGTGTCTCTCTCGGTCCGTCTTTGTGTTTTGTTTTTTTTGTTTTTTTTCAGTTTTTCTTTTATTAGTTTCCTCTCTGAAACTAATCACTCAGTTTTTGGGGGTCTGATAACTGGAGACAATAAAGCCGCCCGCGCACTAGCTCGACGGCTGCATGGTGACCGATTGCTGAAAGTTCGTGGAGGGTAGAGAGAGAGAAACAGAGAGAGAGAGAGAGAGAAAGAAAAAAAAAAGAGCCGCTGTAACGCCTGTGCGTGGCTTCTCCCCGCGTGTCTCTTTTCCCTTTTCTCCGTTCCTCACAGCGGAACCGTCTCTGAAGTCCCGGCGTCGCTTCCCGCTCCGCTTTTTGGCATCTCTTCCGTCCCTCGCTCGTTCGTGGAGAAATCAGTGTTGAATTACTCGGCTTGTGTCTAGTGTTGGCGATATGTTGGGGACAGTTTGCTTTTACCGTAATCCAACTAAAACGGGCGCACGGGTAAACCGGCAACACGAGGGAGAAGGAGGAGGAGGATGAGAAGGAGGGAAAAGGGAGGGAGGCAAGCGGAGGAGGAGGAGGAGGAGGAGAAGGAGGGAGAGGGGAAAGAAGGACCGGGCGCGCAACACAACGGGCTTCTGACGTCTCTTCGGGCATCTCTTCGGGCTCGATATTATCAAGCAGCAGATGTTTGTCCAAGAAGAAGAGATAAACAATTTTTTAAAAAATGTTAGTTAATACGCGCGCAGTGCGCAGGAAATAACCACGCGGTCGCTTTAACTTGCGTCCAGAGAAGTCTGTTTGGCACCTTGGAGAGTCTCAAGTGTAAAACTCTATAACACTGCAATAGCATCATTATTATACCACACATTTTCGAACGAGTAAAAACTCACTTTTACCATCTTACCCCTTTTGCTAAAACTTTCCACAAGTTTATTATCAAGTTTAAAACCAAAATGTGTGCCCCTCTTCAAACTTTTCACTCTGGCTTCAACCCCCTCACCCCCCTTCCAATGTGTCAGAAAAAAAAAAAAAGGATGGCAACCCTTCAGGTGTCCATCAGATAATATGACCTCAATCCATCAAGGCTAATTAGAGAAATCAATAACACTAAAACCAAGCCTGCTTGGGTAAGCCGAACTGGACTGCCCTAAAAATTAAAGAGGGCAACAACCTCATAAAGCAATGCTGACTTCACTCTGAAGTACCGCAAGTACCGGCTTCCTGAAGTTCGGCCAACTAAATCTCAGCTGATGGCAATCTGTGATAAAATGTTTTACTGTATATGCTTTACACTGATTAATGTATTTTTTTAAGGCGCCAAGATATTTTAATGAGTTTGTTCTTGCTGCGGTTACTATTAAAAACACAGAAAACGTAGTAACAGTAGGCATTGCAAAGCCACTTTTTAATTGATCTGTTTCCCATCAGGACAGACAAACAAATAAACACACACACACACACAAAACACACACACAATAAGCATGACTGAAAGCAAGGCCCAAAACAGACATATTGACCCTGCGCTAAAACAAGGAGAAAGAAATAAAGGGAGAGAGGCCGTATCGTGGTCCACTCGCCGTCACGGGGTTAAGATTAAACACTCTCGCTCTTTTCCCATCTCTGGCTAATGAGGCAGCCACAGCCGAACGGATTACAATGGGAACTTCAAGTGCAGCTGACTCTCACCTCTAACTAGCTCACCGACAGTACAGATCACTCTCACACACAGACGATGGGGCACATCCCTGTACACAAGCTTAAAGTTCCTCAGGACACCGTGTTGTGTCTTCACTCTCTTGGTCAAGTCTGATCTCTGCCAATAACTGTGCAGATAGATGTCCTGTGTGTCACCGTCGCCAGAAGGCACATGGCTCTTTTTTTGCCAGATATAAAGCAAAAAGATGAGTGAATGTGTGCAACCCGACAAATAAAGCGCGAGAACTCAAACACAGCAATGTAACACACAGAATATTCAGTATTATGCATGCTATGATGAAGTCTTTATCACCTTTATCAGCTTTGTCAAGGACGCAAAATAAGCCGGTTCACACACAGGAGGTATTACGAGAGGGGCTTAACAAGCTGTAGCCATAGAACTGTTATGACATGTCGTCATATGACTGCAACTAGGAGGAATTCTCAGCCAACCACGGGCACAGGCATTAGTTACCTCATTGTTTCTGAAGCGTACATCAAAGGTTACATGGATTTAAGTCCAAACTGTGAATCTTAAGCTTTTGCAGCAGAACAAATCTTCCCCCAAAACATATACACGAAGAGAAAAAGAGAACTCGGGCCTGCATGTGTGAGATTCGGCATTACTCTAATGTGGTTACAAGACACAAATTGGTTAAGAATAAAGAAAGTTGAATAAATGGTGCACTTACCAGGTTTTTAAAGACTAGAAGTCATCAAAAGCAGCCCCTTGCCATTAGTCCATATTTCCTCTCCTCTCGTCTCCTCGCATCCCCTCCTGCTCTAAAGCTGCCTAACGTAGGAATACTGCCAGAACCCAGGGACATGCAAAACACTGTCTCTCTGTTTACTGTTTGTTTACTTGCTTCTCTGTTTGTTGTTTTGCTCTCGCCCTCTCTCTCCTGCCAGGCATTGAAAAACATGGCTCGATTCACTCGCTGGCAAAATGCTGTTTGTTTATCTGTTTGTTTGTTGTTTGTTTGTTGTTTGTTTACTTGTTTGCGCAGCCATGAATCCCCAGCCTCGGGAGGCTGTAAACAAGAGCAGGCAGCAAAGGAATGGGAAGGACTTCACTATGAGGGCACTGATGGTGCAAGGACACACACACACACATACACACACGGACACACACGTACACACACATCCTGCACGTTATAGATGAACAGTGGCCACATAACCCATCAGACATATTTCAGGCTATGGCAAAGGTTAGTTACTCTGTCACTGTGATCTAATAACATCCTCTGTTCCGAAATGAAAAAAATAAAAGAAACACACTTCAGCACTTTCGCCCGTTTTCGATTAACATTTAAGAGCAAGCTTTGTGGTTAATCAGGGGTAATAATTATCAAAGTGGACAGGTAATTAAATTAAACCATAATTGGCTACATGAACTGGATGTTCTACCCCAAAAAAATTATGCATAATTAATCGGAAATGTGTGGAATCAAGAAGTGAATGACTAGGCTAAAACAAAATGTGTAAAAAACAAGAAGGAGGGGGATCAGAGACACGCTTTAGCGGTGAGCTCCTAATGCAGCATAGCCATTAAAAATATTAAAGATGATCTATATAATTAACCCAAGCATTTGTATCGTCTACTACGTGCACAGCCATTCTTCAACTCGACCAACCGACGCTAGCGATCCTTCATAAACCAGCTGTTACTATGTTATTATGAATAGGCTAAATGACAGAGGATGATGAGACAGCAGTCACGGCTGAAAGTAGGGCAGAAAGTCTATTTTCTTACAGCACTGTTCGAAAGCTGGGCGGAGCGAAGGCCCGGACCAGACAAGTCTGCAAAGTGAACGCTTCTCTTTATAGAAGGGCGGAGAGAGAGAGAGAGAGAGAGAGAGAGAGTCTGAGGCCACATGTGAAATGAGGCTGGTGGTCTCTAATGCAATGTTCTAGGGTGAGTATCGGGTCAACCAGTGTTAGACAGAAAGACACACACCCTCACACGCACACACACATGAAATCAGAGGTCACACCGCGACCTGAGGATGTCCAGCTTCCCAGGAAACTTGGAGCATCAGAAATTCACACATTGTGTGAGTTGTGTTTTAAAATTCGCCTTTAACTGCCTTGTGGGAACCATATAGTAAAACAAAAACTAAAAAGTTATTACCCTCGGTGTTTACCAACAAAGCCCTCGGTCCAAAACTGAGACTTCTGTGGAAAATAAAGCAGTCGTGCCCTCGAGATTTTAGAGAAGACCGGGACAGCAGGAGGAAGTCGAAGTAACTATTTACCGCCATCCCGGCTGATATCCCCACAGTGAGCGGTGACCTCGGGACGAGAGAAAACAAATGAAGAACATGATGTCAGCCCAAAGCCACGGTTTGTGCAGCAAGACGGTGGCTGGGTGTGCGACACGAATTATGCCGTTTGATTGGGGAGGCAGATCAGAGGGCCCACAGCATGTTTTCATTAAAGAGCCATAAAAGTGTTTACAGCCGCAGCTGGCTCTGATTAAAGAACAATAAATAACACAGAAGCGTCTTGTTTATCCCTTCTGCCGCTGCGCTCCATTCGAGTAAAAGGAGTAGGAGGAGGAGTAGGGTTATCGCGAAGGGGGGGGGGAC